>JAJMKR010000116.1:26556-72338 GCA_030563945.1 Geotrichum australiense | reverse complement strand
AAATGTTTAGATGCAAACAGAACGCAACTTTTGTGCAAAAATAAAATGTTCAGTTGCAAACAGAACGCAACTTTTCTACTTTGTTCGCAAACAGAACGCAACTTTTTAACATTTTCTTTTTTTGCACAAAAGTACAGACGCAAACAGAACGCAACAAAGTTAAAAAGCACAAAAGCACACAAAACAGAACGCGCCCTAACTATCCACACTTGCCTTCAGGTAACGCTGTATGCTTTCTGTATGTGCTGATATGCTGTATGAAACTGAGATGACCATAAAAGCATACCTCCTGAGAACACCAAGATGATGAAGCTGACGGATCTTCATTTCATTTTTCTGTGCCTACATGTACCTAAATCGACATTCTACAGAAACCAGTATGTATAATAATTTTATGGTAGTTTTGGGTTGTAACTCAACTCCCATACAACTCTATCTAACTGCTTAACTTACGCTCAGAAATGTATTGCAAAAGTTAGCCAGTAAAATCTACTTGGTGACTAATTGTTTAGTGTAAATTATATAATGTAATGCAGCTGGTTTGTCAGCTTTTTGCCTTCTCAGTACAGTATTTCCTGACCTCATCTCTTTCGGCTACAAGATTTTTTACATCTTCATGATCATTGATCTATATTTATTCACTATTTAACAAGGCCAGCACAAACAGTTGATTTCAAGTTCTGTAATATTTTTGGAAGACTCACGCTTTTGTCTAGAAGATTTATGACCTTCATTTAAGCTATCAGCGATCTAGTACCTTAGAAAATAATAGTATAGCATTATCAACTGTTTCTCGATCAGCTTGTCCTCAAATCGCACGAGTGCCAAATTATACATTTTTGAGATTGTTGAGACGAAAATGAAAACAAACTTCTTTCAATTCCCTTTTTTGGTGGCCATACGGGCCTTTCTGGTTTACGTGATATATCTTGCTATATGGGGCTGTCCGAGATGTTTGGACCAAATAGACAACATACCCATTTTATGCCACTCGATTCAACAAGTGAAGCTAACAGCTAACCACTTCATCAGTCCATATTATGATCAGTATGCAGCACAATATATCGATACTATATTGCCTTATTATAACAAAGGTTGCGAGCTAATTGTAGAACCCGTCGTCGTCCGAGCACCTGGCGTTTACAATCACTACCTTCATCCTGTCGCATTAAAGCTTTCTTCCCAAGCAGTTAGAGCTTCAGAACCAGTTACATCAAAAATTCAACAACAATATCTCACTTATGTCGGTCCTTATCTCACGGCATTTTTAGAAAACTATTACAATCCTGTATCGAAAATAGTTTTGGAGAATGGCTCGATATACTGGAGTTGTTTGCAAACAAAGGTTCTTCAGCCCAGCTATACAATAATTTCAAAGTATGGAATTTTGGCATATCGTTATACGGAAGCAAATATATTGCCTATTGTCAATCATTATGGTTTAATTGTACTAAAAGCTGTCACGGAGCAAGCAAAGGTATTTTGGGCTTGGTTTACAGTCGCCGTTTCACAAAGTGTAGCCACTGTTTATCGCCAGAGCATCGAAACTCAAGTCAGAAAGATTTCTGAAAAGATCTTTCCCGATTCAGCTGTTAACCAAGAGAACCAAATCACTGATGTTGTAGAAACTTCAGCTGCTCTCGAAACCCCTGTCTCAACTGCCTTGTCTGAGTCCACAAAGGAAGTAAACTTGGATTCTACACAGCTTGAAGCTACTACTCAGGTAATCAATATTGTCGAACAGCATCAAGAAAATTTTGTAACATCTGCTACAAATACGGACCATGCTTCAGCCGTATCTACTGAAGACCCTACAGAGCTCATAGAAGAAAAAATGGCTTTATCTGATTCATTGAAGTCTGATGAGATGGCTGAAGATCCCACTTTGGTTGAAACTGTGCCCGACACTGCTTACGAAAAGCTGAACACCCGTGCTACACCCAATAAATACAACCAAGAAGTTCGCGCACAGATGCCTATAGACAAACGCAGAGCTCGTAAAAGAGCTACAAGTATCTCGAAAGAACTAACTAATTGGAAAAAAATTGTTAATAAAACCACTCAGGATGCTTTTGATACTTTCAAAGCCGATATAAGCAAGCTAAAAGAAGAGTTGGTTTTAGGAAGCCGTCCAACGTACACCAAGCTACTACGCAATCTTCAAAGGGTACAAAAGGCGGGGCATACTCAACTTTTGAAATTGGTGAAAGATATGGAAAAGGCTGCCAGTCGGTATAACGACGAAAGTGTTGACATCGAAGACATTGAATTTCCTTGGACTCCTGAACTAGTCCGGGCGGCGTTCAAAAAGCATGCTGAAAAAATCAAAGAAGCAGCTTTAGCCGTCAGGGACTACTCAGAAGAGTTTGCTCAAGAAGCTTTGACCAAGACGGAGGAAGTTAGATATGCCACCATAGACGTTCTTGATGAGTTCTCAGAGATTGCATTGCAAGAAATTGGAAGAAAAATGATCAGTGACGATATAGACGATAATCCGTCAACTTCAGATGATGAGAGAAAGGCTAAATGGAGCGACTGGAAAGAATATAGACTTCTTAAAGAACATTTGCTTCAAACTAGACAAGACCTTATTGATTTTGATATACCTATGGAGGACATCAATATAGTGTTGAGGCAAGCTCAAGATACTGCGAGTATACTTGCTAAAGAAGCTACTCAGTACTTGAGTAATTTCAAGGGTCGAGCTGACGATGCTTTAATACGAAAAATAAAATACGAAAAGGAAAGACGCCAGATGAAAGAACAAAAGTCATTTGAAGATTGGAATACTGAAGATATAATATTCTATGAAGAACTTGAAGATGATGAAGCCGATGAAAGTGGTAGTACAATTGTGAAGTTGGACGAAAATTCGATTAAGACTGATGTTAAGGAAACTTATCAGCAAGTGTTGCAGAGAGAGCACAACAAAGATAGTGATGACTCTGTTTTTGATGAAAATGGTAAAGTTGGAAAGACAGCTTTTTCGGAGCAATATACGAACAAACAAGAAAACCAAAATGATTCTGAAGTTAAAGAAATCGAAAAGATTGTAGATGAGGATGAAACTCTTGATGAGGAGAGTAACAATGATAGTACTGTCGAAGATAAAATATCCAGTGGAGAAACGGATATCAAAGAAAAATTTGTTGAGGGGGACAGAAATGACAGTGGAAAAAACGAGTACTCTTTTAATGATGAAAATAATGACTATTCTGACGATGAGGACGAAATTGGGAATGACAATTACGAAGCTGACGACGAAGACGACTACGAGGACGATGATGAGGACGACGATGAGGAAGAAACTGAAATTGACACTGAAAACGAAAATGAAGGAAGAAACGTCTAATTTGCATATGCTGATTCAAAGGAATGGAAAACTCGCTTGACTGCTGGATCATTATGGATGTGTTTTGTTCCACCTTCAGTTGAATGAATTAGCAATCTTTTTTTTTGCGTCACCCCCAATGGAAGGATCTTACTCGATGGGGAAGAACGAGTCCCAAACGTTGAATAAATAAATAAATTTACTTCGTATTGTATCATGTTAATAGACTCTTTTAAATACTTATTTCAAATCTATCTGTACATAAATAAGTCGTTGATAGATAATTATATATACTTTCAACAAGGCGTAAACGATATTATGTTTTTAGCATTTTGGACTCGATAACATACAAGATTTGTACAACTACCTGTATTATTTATATTCACTACCTTAAAGCGAAGCGGTTGAAGTGAAAAGAAACAGGGAAGAGTTTTATTGACGCAAGATTCAGTTAATCTTTTGTTGTGAGAGCTGAAGTGATATGTAGTTGGTACTGATAGGTCAAATTTCTATAGCGTTTATCGCAAACAAATCTTGAAAATACTAGATTTGTCGATTCAAATTTGATCATTATGATGGAGATGCTATCAAAAATACATCCGGTATAGACAGCAAATTCTGATTCATTTATATTAGCGAAGTTTTGTTTTGCTTAGTTTCTAGACTAGATATATTGAGTCTCGTGTTGGGTGTAGGCTAAAATTGTGAAAGGAAAGCAGAACAATATATAATATTTTGCACGGATGACAGATTGATTATTCAACGTTACCATTCAGCATGAAGTTTAATGTAAACGTACTATTTGTGCTTGAGTATTTACAAATGGAAGTCAAGTTCATTTCCTTCTGTGTGAGAATTTCAAAAACTCCAGCATTATCTAGGGATATTTTTTGCACTTCATCTCAAAAGTTTGCATGATTTTATGATTATACAAGATACTATGAGTTAAATTAAATCATAAGAGCTTGTTTAGAAGAAATTTTTCCATATTTGTTTGGTACATATTGTTTGCAAAAGGACTATATATTGTGTAGCTTTCTGAGATATAAGTTTTTTGACACAAGCGTAAATCTGGGTAAAATAAAACTGTTTTAGACCTGATCATTGATAAAAGCATTTGGTACAACGCCTCTAAATTGAGAAGAGTACTGGATCCAAGAACCATACAGGATATCTAATGAATCATTGAAAGTAAAGTGTTAAAAAAAAGAGTAATAAAATAAAATGGATATATTATAATGATACTGAAATGTAGCTAGCATGAGTTAAACAATTCAATAAGTGAGTTCAATACAGACCTATCCGAACATTCGGAAGCGAAATTAGCGAAGTTAACAGTGAAACTTGAATTTGCACGTAACAATCAAATTCTATTGTTATTCTTCAATTTTATAAATAACTAGCTATTCGCATTTATTGGAGCTCTGTTACCATTTTTCCCCTGATCTTCCTCAATATTGCGTATATTTTATTTATATATCAAATCCACTCCTTATTCGAACTAGCAAAATGGTTTGGCTCATTCGACTTTCACTACTAGTAGCCACTCTAGGGTCACGGGCTTTGGCAATGTGGCCGGAGTCTTGGATCATTGGAAATACCTGCTCGGAGGCCGCGAAATTGAATTTTGACAATTGTACTTCATATGCTGGCGAATGCTTATGCACAAATTCAAATTATCTGGCATCCGTTGCACAGTGTATTCAGACGCATATCAACACAACTGAAGGAATTGGCAAAGCGTGGGATTTTGCGACTAAGCATACCTGTCATCTAGATCCAGTCGTGTCAGAAAAGCTATACAATGACGCAAATATTAGACTAAACTCTTCAGAGCTCATATTGATGGGACCAGAAACCAACAAAACAGCAAAGTTTGTAAAGCCAGTAATACTAGATTACAACACTTTGAAAAATGTTTACAGAAGCATTTACATCAATTTGTATAACAGGGATGCAAGTGTTTGGCAAGCTTCTGCTTTGATAATTTATTGGTGTGTCATTATTGGTGTTTGCTCTTTATCTAATTTATTCAAGTTTGTTGGCTACAGATTTGCTTCAAAGCGACAAATAATGTCAAGACCAAACGCTTTCATGAGATTGCTTCAAAAACACATTTTTATACCTGCCTGTTTTGGCACCAGCCATATTGATCGAAAATACATATTTGGTATCGTTCCGATGATCATTCCAACACGATTCGAGGCGATTGTCATTTTCATCTACGGACTAGCTACTTTTCTGTTTCTGGTGGGGGGATATTTGACTATGCCAAATAATCCTCTTTGGTCAAGCTCTTTAGCAGTCGCATTCTTAAATGTCTCTAACAGAGCTGGTATCATTGGAACCATCCAAATTCCACTTCTTACCTTATTCGCGCTAAGAAACAACTTACTTATTTCGTGTACTGGCTGGTCATTTTCTACGTTCAATACTTACCATAGAGCCATTGGAAGAGTAACATTTTTAATGTTAGTGGTACACACAGTTGCTAAACAGCTCATGATGATGACATTCAATGTACCACTATCCGTTAGTCTCTACCCTGCACTATTTTACAGACTAGGAGTTGCTTCGTTAGTACTGATGTCAATTCTCATCATGACTTCCTGGTTCCGCACCACACTATACGAGTTTTTTCTTTCAGTCCACATCTTTGCTGCTTTTTCTGCCTATATTCTTGCGCTATACCACATGAAAGGTCTTGGGTACCAACAAGCAGTCTATGTCTCTCTAGCAATTTGGGCTACAGATTGGTTCTTACGACTTTGTAGGCTTATTTTCATCAACTATGCAATTTTTCTTGATCCTGCTAACGGTACGTCCCGTGTCACACATGCTCAGGTTCAAATGCTTGAAAGTGACGTTATTAACGTCAAAGTGAAAACTCCAATCAAATGGAAGGTCACACCAGGACAATATATTTTCATTCACTTCAACAAGTTTAGTTTATTCCAGTCGCATCCTTTCTCAGTTATTGGACCCTCAGGCGATGGTGAGTCTCTTCAGTTACTATGTAAAGCCCGTGGTGGAATTACTAGGAAAATTAAAGAATATCTCAATAAAACTGCACCCACACGCGAAAATGGTTATCCAGAGGTCATGAATGTACTTATAGAAGGGCCATATGGTCATCACTGTCCAGTTGAGCGTTATGATACTGTTCTTCTCGTTGCTGGCGGTATTGGCATCACTGGTATCCTTCCTTATGCAGAATACCTTATTGATCACACTTCAAAACAACAACACATAATGCTAATTTGGACTGTTGCTGAAGTTGAGGAATTCAATTGGATCAAAGATCGTCTCCAAAATCTTGTAAGAACAGGCAAGGTGGAGCTTTGCCTATTTGCCACACGGGCAGCCAAAAAAGTTGGAGATCCAACCATACATCAGGTACAAAGCGTGTATGACAATAAGGGAATCCAGGCTGATGATCTCTACAATTCTAACACTGAGCTGAATAACGTTTATAGAACTGATTATGAAGGTAGTGATAACATTGACATGGAAGATGCATTGGCATCAAATATTTCAGCGCGTGAAACGCAGCCAGTCGAAAGAAAGAGAAATTCTTTATATAAACATTTCAAATCGTTCAGTCAGGGCAGTAATAGATTTAGTCTGGATCCTACTCAAAGGGCTGAAAATATTGATGGAACAGAAATGGTTGAATGGCCAGGTCCTATTCATCAATATCACGATGAGATGAACAAACATAGAAGCATCAGGTACCAAAAGAATGTCGAACAGAATAGTCCTCGGTTAAGTATTACTTCTAATACAGACAAGAAAAACAACTTTGGAAACACAATTATGTCACTACGAAACAATTCTACTGGGTCTATTGTGGCACCTCATTTAAGTTCATATGCTTGGGCTGATTTCATCCAACATGGAAGACCAAAACTTTTTGACGTGATTGCTGAATTGTTTATGGGAGCTTCTGGAAGTGTTGCAGTAGTTGGCTGCGGACCTGCTAAAATGATGGATACCCTAAGACAGGGCGTTGCGTTACATCTTGACTTGGTGTCTAATGGCCGGGCAGACTACTTTGAAGAAGCCTTTACGTGGTAGTTTTCTTACACAAATTATTTTGAATAAAATTTTCTTGTTACAGGTTTGCAGCTAGCTATTAGCAAAATGGTATATATAATACATTAATCGTTATTTTCTAATCATCTTGAAGACTTCTGTAGATGTGTTTATGACTTTTCCAACATGGAGTAAAGAGAGGAGATTCTTGCTACTGTAATAGAACTCGAGATTGCCATGCTATAAATCCCAATCAGGAAATTTCCCAAATGGGAAAATATTATGTTCAATATTCAATGTTACATGTATCGTTAGAGAAATTTGGGACATTGCGCCCACAACGACCGAAAAAAATTTCATTGAATATCACTAGCTAGACTTTGCAAAAGATTCTATTTGGACGATAACTAAAGCTACACAGCCAAAAGACCACCAGCAGCTTGCTCTATTCACTACCAGATGAGAATACCGCGTGCATTGCCATTGAAATACGAGCCCGCAAAGAATTCGGTACTTCTGGACGCGGCCAAAGGTAATGTTCCAGACTCGTTTTTGGGGTTCTGCCATTCTCGCCGGCAATTTGATAAACTTGATACACCTTACAATGTCACCCGGACGAAAGAATCAATTAAATCATATCAAATTCCACACTATCAGAATAAAAAAACTAAACAAGAAGTTTTGAACTTGTATCGTCGACTACATAGAGAGGCTGCGATGCAAATAAACCCTCTGTGCAGGTACCACCTTCGCGTCCAAATTTGGGAACGATTCGAGGTCCACAGGTTTGAAACATCAGAGAGCAAGACGAGGGGATTTATTCAACGTGCATATGAACAGTTAAAGGTTCTTAAAGATAATAAAGTTTCCGGCCATCAACGTATAATGAGAGAAACATTTTCAACGTACTTGGTAAGAGAAGGCGGATTGGCTCAGATGTATTTTTTGAAGAGAATTCCCAAATGTCTTTCAAGGGATATCCACAACATGGAACCACCAGAGGTGGAAACTGTCGAGCAGTACGCCGCTGAAGCTGAAAGTTGTAAACTCTTATTTTTCAAGGTGATCAAGGCATATTCAAGCTCTAAATACACTCAACTTTCATCAAGCAAAAACAAAATTCGATATAGCCCAACGATCGAAGGAACCCCCCTCGGTGATCCTAAACCCGCGGTTCGAGTGAAGAATTTGCTACACGAGCACATGAAGTATATCCTTAATACGATCATATATCCCGTGCATCCAGATGTCGCCAAATATCTAAACTTCATAAGAGCGCAACGGTCCACATATTTGTCGGCTATAACGAGGGCGAGGTATGATGGAAGTTCAGTGAACAGATTTCATGTGAGAAGACTCAACACTACCTTGAGTTCTATGTTCACAGTCAAACTAAATGACGCTAGTGGAAATATTGAAATAAACTGTGTTGATGATGGATTGAAATCGTTTGACTACAAACCGAAGCTAAAAATACCCAAAGCTGTCTAGTGATCTAGTAGTTGACAGCCTGGTTTTGTGTACATAATAAATGCCATATAGATGACACTGAATAGATATACCCTCGTTTATATCTCAACAAAGGCCAAGCAGTTCATAACATTGACGAAAACATGCAAATGCCATGTCGACGTAGGAGTGTATACGTGCAATACGATCTATAAGTACATCATCTATCCATACAGTAAGAAACACTTTTTTCAAAAATTTTTATATTGCAAAATATAATTAACAAAACAAACAACACAAATATATAAACATTTAGACGGAATAACTCTATAAAAGGAAGGAAGAACATTACATCTAGTCCTTGCTCTTCTTCTTCTTTTTATCCTTCTTTTCTTTCTTTTCCTTCTTCTTCTCCTTAGGCTCTTCGTCCTCGTCTTCATCTCTCTTTCTCTTCTTGTCCTTCTTATCCTTCTTTTCTTTCTTGTCCTTCTTCTCTTTCTTGTCCTTCTTTTCTTTCTTTTCCTTCTTCACCTTCTTTTCCTTCTTAGCAGCAGATTCATCTTCTGAGTCTTCATCGTCCGAATCAGCTTGCTCTGGTGCATCATTCATGGCGGTATCAGCGTCTGCATTATAGCTCTTGTTGTCCTTGAATTCCACCTTGGAGCTCTTCTTGTCGTTAACGCTCACACGAGCAGGTGTAATGTTGATATCACGGCCTTCTAACACACTCAGTCGCTTCTCAATCTTAATTCTATCATCAATTCCAACAGTAGCAATATCTTCTCTATCTTCCGCTAGCGCATCAAATCTTAAACTGACTGAAGTTTTAGCAGCAAGCATACGGGCAATCTTTCCTTTGTTTTTACCAGATGCTTGACCCACCAAGGATGCATGGTAGATGATACCATACTTGGGAGTATCGTGTTTAGTCTTGAGCGCTCTGAAAAGAGCCTTTTCAGCACCGAGAATTTGAACGGTGGATGCAGGAGCCTTAGCAAGGGAGATCAAACTACCAGCGTGAGCAATTAATCTAGCACCAACAAGCTCACCAACAAGTGAAGTAAGATTTGGGGCAATAGCGGCCATACGGGCATTAAGGTAGTTCGAAAGCTGGTCACGGTATTCAGCAAAGTCAATGACTTGGTCGGCAAGACTCTTAATATTTTCAAGATCAAAATCTGTAATTTCAGTACCCATTGAAATTTCAGCAGCTTCTTTAAGTTGTGCTTCAATTTCTTCGGGAAGAACTTCAGAAAGATCGGTGGTGGCAGCATTGGTTCTGAAACCCATGACCTTGATGACACGAGCGTAAGCAGCATTATCTTGCACAATCTTGCTCATTTCTGGGAAGTGCCATCCGTACCATTCTTTGATTCTCATAGCGTAAGTGTTTAATTCTTTATCCAAATCGTCGAGCAATGCAATAGCTTGAATAATCATAGTATCAACTTTATCGGGAGAGAACTTGAGCTTGTATCTACCGAGAGAATGTGCTAAACCAAGAGACATGGTAGACAGATCCTTTTCAGTAAGACCGGGCAAAAGTGCTGGCAAGTGTTCTCTGATGGCTCTGAACAGGTCTAAGCTTGCTGAATCGGAAACGACGGAGACTGATAATTCGGGGAGCTTGTTGATAGCATTACCAAGTTTAGGATCAGCAACAACAAGGGTAGTTTTCTTTTCATCTTTGATTTCACTCAATAAGTTAGCAAGCTTCTCGGAAACCTTTCCTTCGATAACAGCGTTAACTTCTTCTAATGCTGATGCAGCAGAGTCGAACTTTGAGAAAACTTTTACTTTGAATTGGTCTGCGACTTTTTCGGGGGTGGAAAGCTCTTCTACAAGGCTGGAAGACTTGTAAATCTTCTTATCCTTGGCCTTGAGCAAAGCGTAACCAGCTGAGGTTTCTGTAAGAATTAAAGTCATTGTTGGATTGCCAAATACAGCCTAAAGTATGCAAATGAAATGGAAGAAGTGAAATTTTTCAAAGTCCCAATGTAAAAAAGAAAAATTCCATTAACGAAAAGAAAAAAAATCTTCTGCTTAAACAAGGGAAAGGGTAAAAACATCAGGGTAAACAAAGTTCAATAATATTTAGTATTTTAGCACTTGAACAATAATACGTATATTTTATATATACTAAAGATTGATTACTCGAATTCTAAATCGTAACAGCCAACTTTCAACATATTGAGATTTTAATAAACACAATACTACATTACGAGCAACAATGGTAGATTCAATACTTAAACAGTCTTTGTATATCCGGAGATGTTATTATAACATTATCATATATATATAAAACAATACTTTACGCTTTTCAGATGAGAAATTTCTCAAAATTTATGACATATCAACTTGTAAAAGTGTCTGTTGGCAGTACAGAAAGCTAAGTTATACTAATTTACAGTATGGGCCAACCTTTTGTTCTGGAAAATTGCTTAGAAAATCTGAATATAAATATATTTGAGAACTTATCTACTTTCAATTCTGAAAAGCGTCATGGTAACAATAGTAATTGAATAGTTTCAAACACAACGTCCCAATAAATAGCCAATCAATCTGTGGAGCTAGTACTCATAGTTTTCGTAACGCCCAGTGAAAAACTTTTCGTCTACTACCTGTCCACCATGTTGTCCTCTTCCATATTGTCTACCTTCTTCGAATCCAGCATCTAAATCAATTTCGATATTGCGGTTATCGATCTTAGTTCCGTTTAAATACCTAACACATTTAACCGCGTCGTCATGATTTTCATAGATGATAAAGCAAAATCCGCACGGCGTAATTTTGAATCTATCTAGTCCCATAATGATTTTGGAAACATGCCCGCTCTGAGAAAATAAATCGTATAGTTGCTCCTCGGTTGTGTGAAATGAGAGATTACCAACGTATAGCGTTGATGTAGAGTCTAGTAGGGCAAGTTTTTTACGCTCTTGTTCTGATCGTCTCTGTGATTATTTTAGTTAGTCCCGTCGACCATAAAAATTAGTTGGATTGATATAAAGTGCACTTACCGCTTTACTAAGTAGGTATTTGCTCGGACCGTCCAGCCTTTCGGTAGAATTGGTAGTAAATATTTCTTCCATTGCCTGCATGATTATAGCTGATATACTTATTTGAGCTGATGGGAAAGACTGATATGATGCGGTATTAGTGAGAACTGTGTATGCAATTTTTGATTTGAGTTTTTCAGTATTGGAGCACAAACAAGTGAGATTTATGGAAAAAGAAGATTCTTAGCTGCGAAAATTCAAAATTGGCAATGCGCTAACATCGCAATAAAATCACCAATCACATGACCGTGAAGTTTTATTGTACCGCAGCTATATGTTAACATTAACTCCTTGCTATTTTGGATTATATTCCTTTCATTAGATCACATTGACACCCGTTCCAGACCTAAACCTCCTTTGCTTATAATTCTTTAAACACATCTGCAATGTCTCAGCCTATGAAAGGCCTTGTTAGATTCATTGCGGATCTTCGAAACTCGCGAGCACGGGACTTGGAAACTAAACGAATCAACCAAGAGCTTGCTAATATCCGTCTGAAATTCAAAGATCCTAAAAGTTTGAACGGATACCAAAAGAAGAAATATGTGTGCAAACTGATCTACATCTACATACTTGGATACGATGTAAACTTTGGACATTTGGAATCAATTAACTTGATTGAGTCGAATGTTTACTCTGAAAAAATGATCGGTTATTTGGCGGTTAGTGTATTGTTGAACGAGAATAGCGAACTGATTAGTTTGGTAATCAACAGTTTGATCAAAGACTTAAAGTCTCTCAATGACTACTTTGTGTGCTTGGGCCTCGCCTGTGTTGCAACTGTGGGTGGTGCCATTATAGCGGACGTCGTTAAGGATGAGGTGTTCAGACTGTTAATCAGTCCAACCTCTCATGATTTTGTCCGGAAAAAAGCAGCTTTGACAATGTTGCGACTTTACAAGAAAGACAACCGCTCTGTTCCTACAACTAGAGCAGACAGAGTAATTGCTCTTCTTGATGATCCAAACCTTGGAGTTGCAACTTCAGTAGCATCCTTACTGATTGCACTTGTCCAGGACGACCCCGAAAGATATAAATTGACTTATCCAAAGGCTGTTAGGCGACTCCAACAACTTGTTTTTGAGAAAAGTGCTTGCCCCGAAGACTACTATTATTACAAAGTACCAAATCCGTGGTTATTCGTCAAACTATTCAAGATGCTACAATTTTATCCAACATCATCTGATGAGACAGTACAAATTGCATTAACTAATATCATATACAAAACCATTGAAATGACAGCAGCACCTGCGAAAAACGTTCAACAAAACAATGCACAAAATGCGGTTCTCTTTGAAGTTATAAACCTCGCTATACACCTTGATATCGAACATGAACTTATGGAGAAAATAGTTAACATTCTCGGAGAATTTTTGACGGCGAAGGAAACGAACATTAGATATTTAGCTTTGAATGCCATGTCCAATCTCGCTACACGATATCAGAATATTCCTATAGGAAAACATATTTTCACCGTTATTCAGTCTTTGAGAGATCGAGATATTTCGGTTAGAAGAAAAGCGATTGATTTACTGTATTCAATTTGTAATGCAGATAATGTCAGAACCATTGTTACCGAACTGCTAAAGTACTTACAGGCCGCTGATTTTGCTATTAGGAGCGAAATGGTGATCAGGATTGCAATTTTAGTGGAGAAATATGCTACGGAATACCAATGGTATGTTGACATATCGCTTAGTTTGATTTCAATTGCGGGGAACCATGTGTCAGATGAAGTTTGGCAAAGAGTAGTTCAGATTGTTGTCAATAATGAGTCGCTGCAAGCATATTCGGCAAGAACGGTGTTTTCCTACCTTAAAGCGCCAACGTGCAACGAGAATATGGTCAAAATTGGAGGTTATATTTTAGGTGAATATGGGCATCTAATTGTGGAAGAACCAGGGTTTTCACCGTTGGACCAATTTTTAGCGCTTCATGATAGATTCCCTTCATGTACCGGATTTACCAAAGCTATGCTTCTTACGACATACGTTAAGTTCCTGAATCTGTTCCAAGAAATCAGAACACAGATATTGCAAGTATTTGAATTCCACATGAACTCTTTGGATTCCGAAATTCAACAGAGAGCTTTGGAGTATAGTAATATGGCCAAACCGGAAAATCAGCAGTTGCTGGCAGTTGTTTGGGACGAGATGCCTCCATTCCCAGAAAGAAGTTCTGCCCTCATCGGGAGACTTAATAAGAAACACATTGCGGAAGATAAGAAAGTATGGTCAGCAGCAGCAGTGCCTGCACCTCCACCTCCTATGCCTCGGAAAAAGAGTTTGGGACCAAACGGAAAAGAAGGAAATCTCTTGTCTTCTGGATGGGACAAGTATTATAAAAGACTTCTTGTGGAACCTTCCGGCACGTTGTACGAAGATTCAATCATTCACATCAATTTGAGATCAGAGTATAGAAAACACTTGGGTTGTTTGATTTTGGATATAAAAAACAATTCAGGGACTTCCATTAACTCTCTTTCGATTGAGATTGATCATGAATCATGGGATAATACATATTTATCTTTGACCAACAAAAACTTTTCGGATTCATTTTTGGAAGATCGTCAATCTACACAGCAGGTTATTATTTTAGACTGTAAAGAGCCGTTTTACTTTGGAGCGGGACAAGGCCCTAGAATAAAGGTTTCGTATATGGCTGGATCGCTGAAAACAGCTGTGTTGGCGCTTCCTGTAAAACTTGAAAAGTTCATGGAACCAGCGAATCTTTCAATGGCAGATTACGTTTCCAAGTGGAACTTGATTGGTACTGAACGTGAGGTTAGCAAAGTTGTACCGACCGAAAAACTAAAGAACCGTGATTTATTGAAGTCACTGAATTATTCGGTGCTAGAGAATGGCAGCTTTTTGCTGGGAGCTGGAATCTTGTACACGAGTCAAAAGGGAAATTTTGGCTGTCTTGCAAGAGTGGAAGTTAACGTTGACAACTTGAATGTCAGCTTGAGAGCTACAGAGGGCGATTTAGCACAGAAACTAGTCGACGGGATTCAAGATCTGTATGTGTAGAAAAGGACCTGATGCATGATTGTTATTTATGGCTAAAATATTTGGATTTTTATTCTTTAGACACACTAATTTATTTCAAGCGTATTGGAGTATATCTACTTGAATAAGTACCTCTCACTCAATATTATTATAAAAGCATTATTACTTAACTAGCCCTTATGTTTAATAACCGCGCTGTAATAGACAATGAAAAGAAAAACCAACTTTTATCAATACTTGAATACATGTCAACCGACATACAGTAATTTACCACAATAGATGACGAAAGACAGATCTTGTGTAATTTTGGACCTATATTTCGTGTGAGAAGAACTAAAATAAACGAGAAGTGTTGGACGTTGGTGTTAGGTCTGAGTCAAGAAACATCTGTCGTATCTATACTAAAATCTACCATGGTTTATAGGCTTGAAAGATTCTTCAATGTGAGCAAATCAATAAAGAACTTTTATGTGAACGACTCAAAAGTTTGACCAATTAAAGCAACCCAATTAACAAAATCATCAATATGAACCTTGGATCGATCCATTATCAGTGCAGAACTGACCATCCTGTAAGCCTCAATTTTGACAAAATAAAAGTTCCTGTCTGCTGATGAATGTCAGTGCCTTTTTTCCGAGTAAACTGCCAGTTAAACTGGAAAAAAAACCGGTGAGTGAACAAAGAAAGTCTCTAACATCACCGCACTGCTACCGAGACGAGAGAGCGATTTGTGGACTGAGCTCTGATTGGGGATATGTCACGATCTAAAACTTATTGGTGTGATAAAATATAGGCCATAACAAAAATTATTGTGTGGGTGCGTATTACTGTACGCACCATTTTAAAGTGAAATGCTTAATAATGGTGAATGGCTATTATTAATCAGATTTAAAGTTTTCACTTAACTTACTGTTACATACAGGAATATTATCGTTCACTATCGAAGCGAGCGGGAAATATCCCAGCGCAGCCCAGTCCGACGGTGAGGATGGTGCGTGTGGTGTGTGCAAGTAGGACGGTAGGTGGTATAGTGCAGTGTGATAGGTGCAATGCCAACCATTCCACACAGCCCGGTGCGAATGTCACAATAGGAATCTCAAAGATTTCCCGACGACGCAAAAACTTCAAATTTTCCATGATAATAGTAATAATTATTAATTTTTTTATTTTTATTTTTTGCTTTGAAACCTTTTTTTCCTACTTTTTTTTCCTATTCTCTTTTTTCTTCAACTAATCCAATCGCTCAGTGATCTATAATATCCTACTGTCGTTGCTCCGTAGTGGTGTTATACGTGATTCGGTTGTCTGTCTCTGTGTGTGTGCAGATCTCATTTCATCGGTGTTCCTGTTCTTTTGGCATATCGAATTTTAATCTGTGGCTTTCGGGTTAGACTTGTAACTTATTAACTAATAATGGGTCTTTTGTATGTCACTTATTTTGTTTTGAACTGAACCACGATAAATCGTTGATTCCATAGCCGGAGATCAGAAATAGATGCGTTGGTTAGACTTGTGCTAAAACTCAATGGCACTGATGGAATACGATTTGTGGGGATGTCTCAATAGCTGAAATATACTTGCTAACCTTTGGCGTATAATAGATCTTTGGGTACACCTCTTCCTTGGGATGAAGCTAAAAAGTACGCCGATTACGTTAGAACTCAAGGCATCGAACAGCTTATTCACATTTACAACAATTCGAAAGACAAACACGGCGATGTTTTACTATGGGGAGATGAAGTTGAATACATGGTTATCTCTATTGACGATGAATCAAAGACTGCAAAACTATCTCTTAGACAAGCTGAAATTCTGGAAGACCTCGCTACTTTGGAAAGGGAAGGCTTACTGAAAGAAGCAGATGTTACATTTCACCCGGAATATGGTCGATATATGCTAGAATCAACTCCCGCTACACCTTATACTGGCGATGTCAAAGATCTGCTGCGAATCCAATCTAACATGGCGAAAAGAAGAGAAATTGCAAAAACTAGACTTTTACCTAACGAGATCCCTATTACTTTTACTTCGTCTCCTATACTCGGCACTCCGGGTCAGTTTACCGAACCTTACTATCCTCCTACAGGTCCTGCATCTAGATCGTTATTTTTGCCTGACGAAATTATTAACCCTCATGCAAGATTCCCAACTTTGACTGGTAACATCAGAACTAGACGAGGGTCGAAAGTCGCCATTAATGTCCCAATTTATTTTGACGAGAAAACACCCAAGCCATTCAACGATCCTACTATTGATTTTGAGAGAAATTTGTTTCCAGAAGATAAAAATGCAAAGGAGGGTGCTGCTCTACCGGATCATATTTATATGGATTCAATGGGATTTGGTATGGGCTGTTCTTGTTTACAGCTTACGTTCCAGGCTACTAATGTAAACGAGGCAAGAAATCTTTACGACCAGTTGGCGCCTTTGACCCCGATCATGCTTGCTCTAACAGCTGCTTCTCCGTGCTACCGAGGTTACCTTAGTGATCAAGATACTAGATGGAATGTTATTGCTGGATCAGTGGATGATAGAACTGAATATGAAAGAGGGCTTAAACCTCCACCTGAAGGATTTGTGACGGATAATTCAGACGTTGTCATTCCCAAATCGAGATATGATTCAATTGATTCCTATTTGGCAATTAATGATCCAGTCTTGCGACAGGCTGAAAAGCATTATAACGACTCTAAATTAGTGGTTAACAATAAGGTACTAAAGCGACTGAGGGAAGCAGGGTTTGATGAGTTGTTGGCCAAGCATTTTGCTCACTTGTTTATTAGAGATCCAATTGTGATTTTCAAGGAGCTCTTGGAACAAGATAATGAAGTCGACTCAGATCATTTTGAGAATATTCAAAGTACCAATTGGCAGACTTTAAGATTCAAGCCACCTCCCCCTGGATCCTCAATTGGGTGGAGAGTTGAGTTCCGACCTATGGAAGTTCAATTGACAGATTTTGAAAATGCAGCATTTTCCATTTTCATTGTGTTGGTTACACGAGTCATTATTTCTTATAACCTCAACTTTTATATTCCTATTAGTAAAGTTGATGAGAACATGAAGGTTGCACATCACAGGAACGCCGTTCTTGATGAGAAATTCTGGTTCCGAACGGATGTTTATAGAGATACAGAAGAGTATTCTAGTAACTCTGGCGACTTTTCAGGATCAGAAGTGAGTGAAGATGAGCAGACGGGTAAATTTGGAAACTACAAGCAGATGAGCATTGATGAAATCATCAATGGTAAAGAAGATGGGTTCCCTGGGTTTATACCTATTATTCGACGGTACTTGGAGACGTTGAATACGGATATGGATTCGTTGTGCAAGATTGAGGAATTTTTGGGACTGATTTCCAAGAGGGCTTCTGGAGAGTTGAAGACAGATGCCAAATGGACGAGGGATTTTGTGAGAAGCCATCCTGAGTACAAGTTTGATAGTGTTGTTACGCCAAAGATTCATTACGATTTGGTGAAGGAGGTTGAGAAATTGATGAATGGTGATAAGGAGTGTAGGAAGGGGTTGTTGTAGAGGATTAGAAGATTGTATAATTATACTGTGGAATAGATATGAATATTAGTGGCTTCACGAATCATGAGCTATATTAGTGCTGTTTTTTTTTACTACGTAGATTTAGTTTTGGAATAGTCAGATTTTAGTAAAATGATATTGAAATCGATAAACTCTCATACAGTATGGAAAGTTTAATTGTTTTTCAAAGTTAAGATGATTGACGTTCTTATCGTATAAGTTAGTAGTAGATGTGTTTGGTCGATGAAGGTGATTGAACTGGTTGACTTGATAAAGATGCACAGACTGTAACCGCGTACTCTTTATATAAAACACATTGTATATACAGGCGCTGATATTCGTGATGTCAGTGTGCCCTGGATTCCAAGTCAATTCACAAATCAAATCAAATTACTATCCATGGATATTAGAAATCTATTTATTGTGCGTCAGGTAGTAGGTTAAGGGCTCATTGAGCTTAAGAAAGTGAGTGAGTCACGATCTTTACTCTACAGTACTAAGTTTATTTATATTATTATGCTGAAAGTTTAATAAAATTTCTTATCGACAAACAAAAATTTTAGTTTTCGTTTTGGTTTTGTGTCTTTTGCTGCGATTTTTTTTTTTTTTTTTTTTTTTTTTTCTTATCAAACTGAACCGAACTGAACTGAAAAATTGTTGAAACTCGATTGGACTAAATTGGATCCACACATTTGGTCTGAACAGTTGTGTATTTGACAGGTTTTTTTGTATTGTTTTAGAGACTGTGGATATTTGACATTGACAGTTATATGACCGAACGAATGAACAAATGAATGAATGAAAGTTTTGTGTTCATGGCTGATTCCGATAGTAATATTAACTTTTGATTGATTATTTATTCATTTTCTTGAAGTATAAAAGATTGGCTTAACTTAATCGTCGCTTTTTTTTATTTATTTATTTTTTATTTTTAATTTTTTTTATTTTATATTCCTCCGCAAACAAATTTATCGATAAATTTTATTATTCTATTAATTTTTATTTCTTTCATTATTAATTTCTATTTCTATTTCCATCTCACTACTTCTGGTTCTTCCTACTCTATTTGATGAGATTGCCATATATATTTTACATTTTTCTTGGTCGATAATCACACATTCCGATATTTCATAGATAAACCACCACTGATAAAAAAATAAAAATAAAAAATGATAAAGACACAACAACAACAAGCAGCTGCACCCACAACCCAACAGCCACAGCAGCCACAGCAACAATCATCACAACCACAACCCTCACAACCACCTCACATCCCGCCACAAGCCAAAGAGACAATCTGCCAAAACTGCTTCACCAGCACAACGCCCCTCTGGCGGCGCGACGAGTCCGGCAGCATCCTCTGCAACGCCTGCGGACTCTTCCTCAAGCTCCACAACAAGCCACGGCCCATCTCGCTCAAAACGGACAAAATCAAGTCCCGCAACCGCAGCTCCAACAACCCGAACGCCATGGGCACGCTCGTCGACGACGCCGCTGCAGACTCTAAAAAGAAGAAGAAAAAGAAAAATAATCATCAGAACCCGAAGATTATAAAGAAACAGCAACAGCAGGAGGTTTTGTATGGGGCAAACGCGGGGCCGGCTGGAACCGGCGTGCAGGGCCCGCTGAAACAGCAGCAGCTACAACAACCGACGGCTTTGTCGTTATCGGCAACGTCATCATCGTCACAGCAACAACAACAACAACAGCAGCAGCAACAGACGAATTACTCGAGCGAAAGCGAGTCTACACCGCTAACACTCAAACCCTTCAACTCACCATTCCACCTGTCGGCATCTAACTCTACGAATTCGCCAATACTAAACCCGATCTCGTCGCCACTACTTCTCCCGTCGCTGCACCACCTTCCGTCCATCACAAGCATAAGTCAGACACCCGCTGCAGCGGTGGTGGCAACGACAGTTACGCCAACAACGACAACGGTAGTGCAGTCGGCCAACGAGGTGAAACTAAAGTCGAGAATTACGGAGCTAGAACTGATTAATGACTTGCTGAACTCAAAAATTCAGCAGCTAGAAACGTTGCTGAAACAGAATAATGTGCCGTATTCGTGATAGGCTTGAGGATATTGAAAAATTGGGGAATTTTTTTTTTCTCGAGGGATGATTGTTCACTTACTTACTTACTGTCGGTCTTATCGCTAGATTTTAAGTAAGCAGTATCAAAATCTATGTACCATAGCAAAAAGAACTAAAAAAAGGTCTAGCCAACTCTGTTTGAACGGACGGAAGAATGATGACGAAATGTAAAGTAGATAGACAACAACAACAATATAACGGTGTACAGTACGACACTTGACTAATTTTGCACGCGTGTGTATATATATTTATGGATATATAGACAGAGAAGAATGATGAAAAAATCAATTTTAATATGTTCGTTAGATTTTGGGTTAAGTTGATTCTCTTGTTTTGCATAGTTCTACTGGTCTGGTGTTTGGGATCCAGTGGTCAATTTAGATCAGAATAATGCGCCAATCCTAAGATCCTTATCAGATATTTGTGGAGTACCAGTAATATAGACTTATAAGACTTATCTTTTACGCTGGGAGGGGTTTTAGTGAGTTGCTAGTATACAATCTGTACTTATGGCATGTCCGTGGTGCTTGGACATCTTTAATACGGCATATCTAGACATGTTTACAGTTAAGCCTGATGCACAAAAGATGGATATGATGATACTTTGCGATAATTTACAAGACAAATCATATCTTGTGAAAGAGACCATAAACAATAACCAAATTTATATTTATGGCTAACTCTTTATACTGTAGTAAAACTGTACAACTTACGCGTTAGCTCTTCCCTTTTGTGCGAACCTGCATACAAAAACAAACCTTTCTCTTCCTAGTATAAATATTACTTGAACACATTTTTTATTGCTTTTAAATACTGGAATATCTTTCAACACGTCCAACAACTTTGTTAAAATGTGGTCAAAAGACCGGATCTATAGATTTTGTGTAGGAACGGAGCAGAAATGGTGTAGGTACCTGAACCCTCGGTGTGCGAGTTGCATAATATTATGATGTTTTAATGTAGGCTGTTGTGTGGTGTGGCTTGTGTGTGGATGGGTTTTGGCCCTTTGGGATTGGAGGTTGCGATTAGTAATGGAAAGAAAGATTTGGAGGGTGGTGGGCGTTGTGTGGGTAGAGGGTTTGAGATCTAAAATATAATAGAACTGGCCTACGATATGTGGCATGGAGTTTGATATTTAAAGTATAAGATATATGATAAATCACAAAAGGTTTAAGTTTAAGATTGGCTTAAGTTAGAAATGTTATTATGATTCACGATCTTTAAAAGTAACAAACCTTCGTTATATTGATCTTAAAACCTGAAATAAGCACTAAAGAAATAAATAAACCAATAAATATATTTCAAATAAATTAAAGAATAAAAATGTTGTAAAGTACTACCTAAAAAGAATAAAAAAAATAAAATCATCAAATAAATTTATAATACTAAACTAACGCACAACCTGTCGCTGCTGTCGACCCGGCTGAGGCTGCTGCGGTATCACATTCTTAAACACCGGTTTACTACTCAAACAGCTAATTGGGCAAATCCCTTTCACCAGTCTAGTCGTATTCAATTTATCCCTCGGATCGCCCGCCAGCGCTACCAAATTCGCCAGGCACCATCCATCATCAAACGTCTGCAGGATCACCAACTGGTCGCCGGTGCGCAGCAGCAGCTCATCTACTAGGCTGGGTCGGTACTCGTGGACCACCTGGTACACGTTGATTGTGAGGAGTGCCGAGAGTGGGGACTCGATAGAAGTTGGCATTGACGGGACTGGCGGGGCAGGGGGTGGACCGATGGACGAGATGGATGATGAGGATTCGGAGATTATCACGCTGCCTTCTGCGCTTGGTGTTGGATGCCGTTGCTGTGGATGGGGCTGAGAGTGTGACTGTGTCATGAAAGCGGCTTTGGAAAAGTTATTGGGAGAAGAAGAGGGGAACGGGAGGTGTGGAAGGTGTGGGGAGCTCATGGAACTGAGGGCAGCGGTGGTGGAGATGGGTACTTTGCTGGAAGAAGAAGAAGAGTTCTTGGTGCTGTGTTGAGGGAGTGGTGCGGTAGAAGGACCCGAATTGGGTTGAAAGTATCCGTTGTACGGGTTTTGAGGTTCCATTATTTTCAAAGGAGGACTAGGTGTAGGTGGCGTCTGAGAGGGCGTTGAGTATTTCCCAGTAGGTATGGCCTTGGGTGTAATCAAGTCATCAGGAACAGGTGTAATATCATTCCCCATACTGCTTGTCCCAGCCGCCGCCGGCGGAATCGTTGGCAACTTCTTATTAACTCCGACTAGTTTTGGCGGTCTGCGCAGCGAGCTGGTCGATCCAAACGACAGCCTATGATCTCCAAACGACCTGTTCACGATATTCGGCGACATGTTAATTGACGTAAAGCTCACGTTCCCAGGCGTATCAGCAGCATGCGGGAAAATTGACATTCCATTCCCACTATTCGGTGTCATAAAAGTGTTCAAAATATTCGACTGCGCACCACTGCTCTGGTCCGAAATACTCGGCGTGTATTGAAACAAGCTTGAGCTCGTTGACTGCGAGTACGATAACGACCCGCGGCGCTGTCCGTACACGCGGCGTGTGGCCTCAGCGATGTCCGGGATTGGAGGGACGTCGAGTTCGGAGAAGAGGTCACTTTCGATAATGGATGCGTGCTCAGACGCAGCCGGGACAATGGCTTTGGCGGTGGAAGGCTTTTCGGACTTTACGTTGGAGAGACTGGTGGACTCGTAGGAAATAGAAAGGGGACGGAGAGAAGGTTGGGTGGTTTGACGGGAGTTGAGAGGTTTGGAGGAGGTGGAAGTGGAGATGGACTTGGACGGACGGTGGTGGTGATGTGGTTTGCGTGTTGAGGAAGAAGGACCGGTAGAGGAGGTGTGCTTTGCTGAAGGGCCAGGTGCAGAGGGAGCGTTTAGAACTTGTTGCTGGGGAGAAGGTTGGTTAGGATCAATCAAATGTGCACTATTAGGTGGAGACATGAACTCGGAAGGATGAGCAGAGTAGACCTCATTTTTTGCCATAAACTCATAAGGATTAGAACTATTTTCCCCTTCAAGATCTTCCCCTGTAACTTTTTGTTGATTTTTCCCGTTCTCAACAGCAGGCGCATCCACCTCATCCGCGACCTTAATAGCAGTCGCACCGCCGATAAGAGCAGCGCCTCCGAGTCCAATTGCATGACTAGACGACGCAAAGCTGAGCGTTTTCCTGTGTCCTAAAAAGCTTGGACTCTGACCCAGTGGAGTTTTGGGTCGGCTCGCTGACGAGTATTCAGGGTAGGTCTGACCCGTTGGAGTCTTCGGGACTGGGAGGGTGTACTCGGCAGGATAGCCTTGGCTGCTAGGAGTTTTGGGTCTGTTGGAAGCTGGGTGGGTTGAATGGTCTTGGTGAATGGTTGGTGGGGCGGGAGTGGTAATTGTGGCTATTTCCTTCTTGAGCGATTGTGATTTGGAGCCTTCGGAGGTGGGATGGGATAATGGTTGGGCGCTTTGGGAGGACGACGAGACGTTTTGGAGTTTTTGGGAAGGATCTGCTGTATATGTGGTTGCACTTGAAACAGAAGCGTTATGAGATTGGGTAGGTGTTTTGGAACGTTGCATGACCATGTTTGCAGGACCGTGCAGGCTATTGTTGTCGAACGACATCTTGTGGTGCGGAGTGGCCGTGTTGGATCTAACAACGGGACTGGAAACGTAGTAACCAGGAGGTTGGGTAAAGATGGAAGGCTGAGAGACCGTGTAGTCGGCCGGGAGAGGGGGGACGGGAGGGTAGTTTCTCGGGTCATAGGAGACGGCAGACTGGTAATCGGAGACCACAGACAGCATGGCAGACGAAGAAGCAGGGGAGATGTGACGCAGCGAGTGCGCAGGTGAAGGAAGTTTTTGGAAAGAAGGAGTGTCGGGAAGTCCATGGTTTT
Source organism: Geotrichum australiense (assembly GCA_030563945.1). Lineage (NCBI taxonomy): Eukaryota > Fungi > Ascomycota > Dipodascomycetes > Dipodascales > Dipodascaceae > Geotrichum > Geotrichum australiense. The sequence continues at coordinate 47,956 of JAJMKR010000116.1, read as the reverse complement.
TGGTGATGATGAACGGAGTTACGGGTTTGGGAGAGGGCTCTTCGTGGAGAGTGGGCGGATGCGGGAATTGTTGGGAGGTCTGGTACTTGAGGTGAGGAGAGCTGAATTTTGGGGGTTGGAGAATGGAGGTGTCTGAAGGGTATCTGAGCATTGCTGGTGCGGGCGCTGTGACGGGCGGGTTCACGGAAAAACTGCCTTTGCGTGAGCCTAGACTGGGACCGATGGAACTGGTTATACTCATGGACCGGCTGCTGTTCAGGTGCTGCATAATGGAACCGTATTCTTCAAGACCAATACCAGTGGTGCTGTATACGGAAGGAGCCTTGATGCTGGAAGTGTCGTCATTATTGGGAGATTGACCAGGGTTATAGTTGGAATGGGCATTGATGTACTGGTTCAGAGCGACTTGGTAAGAAGAAGACAACGAGAGTTCAGTGTTGTTTGAAGAAGATTGTGCAGGCTGGTACTGAGCACCTGTCGAAGGCTGGCCCGTCAGGTAAGGAGTACCAACAGGTTGTTGTGTAAACTGGCTTGGAGAAGGAGACGGGAAGTTCTGAGGGTAATTGCTAAGAGGAGTTTGGTAAATTGACGGGACCGAAGGAATAGGAGGGATTTGTGGGGACTGGGAAGTGAATGTGGAAAGTTCATTGGGAGAAAAGAGACCAGACGATCTGTTGAGGTGAAACGAGATGCGGGGTGGAGTGCTGCTGGAATTAGTGGAGTTTTTTGTAGAAATATTGTACAGGTTGGGATTGGAGAGGACGTTTGTGTTGTTGTTAAAGGTGCCAGGAGGAGATGATGTTGGGACAGTGATGGTGGGGCCGTTTGGATATGACGATGGTGTTTGAGAAGTTGTCTGGAAAGAGTCGTATGGCGATGTGGATTGCGGAGCATGCTGCAGCTGCTGCTGGTTAGAGAAATATTGCTTATCACTAAGTGCAGACATCAAGGAAACCTTCGACTCCATTTTTGATATGCTTTGGGCATTAAGGTTTGCACTGTTAACATTAGCCAAACTGCTATTTCCTTCTGAGTTTTGGCCATCGTCATAAATTGAGCTTGATCTCAGACTAAACACCGGCACTTCGACGTTCAGCACCGGCGGTGCCGCGCCGTACTCGTACGACTTACCCTCTACCGCATTATTTTTTGCCTCATCTATCAGCAACAAGCTATTCCGCTGCGTCGCGTTGTTTGCCGGATTCGGGTGAGAGATGACGCTTTTGCTGAGGTTCCGTTTCAGTTTGTCAGTTTGCGTGGCTGACCCCAGCAAGGTGCTTTTGTTACTGCCGCCCCCACTGGTGCCGGTGGTCTGAGCGGGGAGGGTGGAGTTGGTGGTGGGACGGGATGAGGACGAGACTTCGGGCATGGTTTCGTACGGTTGGCCGACGACGACGTTTTGGGAGGGCTGGCTTAGGCGACGGAAAAGAGAGAGACGCTTTTTGAAGGAGGAGTTGCGGGAGACTGCTGCTGGCGGTGGTTTTGCTATACTAGCGCCTACAGGGTCTTCAGCAAGCCCTTGAGACAATCTGGTTGAATGAAGGTCCAGGTTTTCGTGATAGTAGGGATTTTTTACAGGATTGTGGTGAGGTTCCTGGGTTCTATTGTTCATATTGCTCATATTGGAGTTGTTGCTGGTGTTGGTAATGCCATTATTATTGTATTGGTGATTTTCAGTACTATTTGGGTAATAAACTTTTTCCGGAAATGTTCTATCTTCTGATCCTTCAAAGTCCTCATGTTCTGGTAAAATTGGAAGCTGCTGGCTATATTTCCTACTATGACTTGGCCCGGTTTCCGCAGGGGAGTAATTACCGTTATTTTTGATGTTGTTTGGTTGTTTGTTTGGCGGCTGGTGTTGGTGCTGCGTGAAATCAGTGCGTGATCGCATCTCCGGGCTGTTGGAAGAAGCTTGGTAAAGGTTCTTTTTCGAGTGTGACTTTTTGCATCGTTTGACCGTTAGATATGCGAGAATAGCAAGAATAAGGACGACGACTGTTACTGGAACAACGATTGCGGCGATCCAGGCCTTCGAGCCTTGACTAGGACCATCCATTTTTTTCTGTATAAATGGGGTTGTGTGTGTATTGATATATTAAACGAAACACAATGTGTATAAGTATATATAAATATATATCTGGTCAAACAATGGTATGAACGTGATCTATGAGAAGCCGAAACAAAATTCCAAAAATTTCTTGAAATAAATATTGGAGGTGAATCTTGCGATATTATATATAAAACACCAAATTTCAATAGATTTCTTCCAAAAATAACAAAAAAAGTAACTATAAGTGAAATAAATTTAAACAATAACTTCTAAACGCCAAACTTTCAAAGAGATTCAAAATAAATGAAGAAAAAAAAAAAAGAAATAACAGCATCTGAATCTTCTTTTTTCTATTTTCTTGATTGCATTGAAACACACTGAATAAATTCAAAATGTCAATATGACAATTGGTATGGAATTACGAAACGCCCAAAAACAGAGTTACTTCACAGGCTACCCATAGTACGAAAAGTTTTACCATCCAATGTCAAAAGTGAAAATCGTGATAATAATTCTGTAACCGAGAAGAAAAAGAAGAAGAAAAAGAAGGGAAAAAAGACATTAAATAAGATCACGTAAATGGTACACAATTGCATGAATTTCTCTCAGATTCGTGTATGGTGGATTGAGTATTTAATGGAGATTCAATTCCTTTCTTCCAAAACTTTGTACCTGATATAAAAATGCGAAATAAAAAGAAAGTTGTGTCATGCGTGAGTTGTTGGAACAATAGTAATTGGTGTTATATGTTGGGATGGCTGAAATAAGTTGGAAAGGAAGGAAGATAAAAGTGCCGGTGGAGGTGTGGATGGGGAGGGAGTTGACTAAGAGCCATCAGTTTGATAGTTCATATGGGATTGACTGGGAGGAGTTGAGATTAAAAATAGTGTTTGTATGTTTGGTATTACTCAAACCATCTGGATAAGGTCAACAATATACGAGCACATAATTAAATTATACGACATGATTGGTCGAAACTATATCCTCAAGCATTACAACAGCCATAACATTGACAAGCATAAATACATATATTACCTTATAGCTTCAAAACAGAAACGTATTTTTTAAACGACAATTCAACCAACCGCTTCATCTCTATCTAATTATATCTGTGTGCAAGCTCATTACATTTAAAAGCTCATCTCTACATTAGAACTCTCCCCTCCATCAAAGTTACAATTCAATTAAAGTTCAACCCTGTTACAAACATAGAAAACCCACGCACTATGACCAAACCAGCACCAAAAAAAGAAAGAAAAAAAAAGCTTCTTAATGAGTTTGACACTTCCAAGCATGAAACACTCCAGAACCAGAGAAGGATTAAATTTACAGGAAAGAAAGAAAAAATATATATAATGGAACAGTTGGTCAACTTGGTAGATGGATGTGAATACGGTAACTGTCACTTTTTTCTAAAACGCACTGAAGTTTTGAATGAAACTGAAATTGAAAAAGAAGAAGAAACAAAGTTGGTGAAAAAATAGAAGATTTTGGTATATTGATAAAATATATATAGATCTATTTGTGTTGCGGTTCGATATGGATCTGACAATCGGGGTTAGTACACAGGCCGTTAAACAACGAGCATAAATCTATAAATCTATAAATCTATAAATCTATAAATCTATAAATCTATAAATCTATAAATCTATAAATCTATAAATCTATAAATCTTGAAAATGGAGAACTGAAGTATATATTTGCGTTCAAATAATCTGTTCGTTTCTTTCGGGTATAACAATACAACCAATATACCAACACGTATATTGGTCGAATAAGTTCTATAGAAGCCAAAGGAGTTATTTCTATCTTCACTTTACTCCAGACCAATTTATTTGCTCTCATTCTACTTTTTCATTGAATTTAGTATTTATTTTGAGTTTAGAAGGGAAAATAAAAAGATTTTGATCTTCAACTTTTAATTCTTTTCGAAGTTTTGTTTGAAACTTTTTTGTACGGTTTGTTAGTGGTTGGTATGTGAGACTGGGACTCGATACGACTTTTAACAGTTTGCAGTACGTAATGTATCTTTTTTCCAATTTTTGAAAAATAAATGATTAGTCGATTGATTGATGAGGAGGAGAAGGAGCACATTGTTCGAAATTTAACATTTCCTCTGTTTCTCGAGCATCTATAGATTTTCAAACTTCTTTCAAACTTGATTCATTAACTTGTCATCGCCTTACTACTACAAAGCTTTCAATGGTCCTTCTCCTTACCTCATATTCACAGACTCTGCACTATTACCAAGTTCGTCTGTTCTTGACAAAATTGTATTCTCCCGTTGGGTTATTTGCTGTAATGAAATTCTAAAATAAAAACATGATACGTAAACTCTCGATGACCCTGATGACTTATTTTAAGACACGATTATTTGCTTTGCACTAAATGATTGGAACTTTCTTCTTTAAAGTGCGTACTGACAAATTTCCAATAGTTCGCTAATCAACACTGCCTAACAATGCATGCAGAAGCAACCGCCCATCCTGCATTCAATTGGTTCAAAATTAACCATGCTAGCCCAGGGTACCTATATCTGTCATTCAAAAACGGTGTTTTGTGTTTTTGCATTTAGTATTTAGGAAAAAAAAAATAATAAAACGAGCGTTAAAGGTATCAAGTATAAATAAGATCCAGGTAATCTGCAGCAAAGAGTTTTAACAGTATGTGTCGCCAAAAATTTCATCTTCCAGACCAAATATTTCCTTCCCTAGCCAACCTCTGAAACGCCTGTGTTGAGCTAGACAGAGCTCTTGCGGATGCTGCCGAGGCCGTGCTTATAAAGTCTTTCCCCCTAGTCTCATATTTTTTATGCCCTAGATTATCATTTGCAATGAGTTCCACCGCCGCCACGATCCTCCTTAGATCACAGTCCACAACCATACCTCCCTGGACCATTTCTCCAAGCACTGTTTGCATGAGTTGCCACCCAAACACCAAGTCCAGCTCACACACGTTTCCAAAGCAATATTCGAGCGACTCGACAAATACATGGATCAGATCAAGTGTCCCCAGCTCGGATTCCTGCTCGTCTACGATGAATACAAAGTAGAGTGTGCCGTAGTTTCGGTATATGACGCGGATGTCGTCCATGCCGTCGAGGAGAGGTGGTGGGGTTAGAAACGAGCACTGCTGTGCGGATCGGGTTGTGAGAAGTGTGTGAACCTGTTTTAGTAGAAGTGCCTGCGTAGCAAGTTCGACAGGTGTGTAGAACTTCATTAACCTGGGAAGCCCAGATGTGTTGACTGTTGTTGTAATCTGTTAGATCATGATGGTGTTAGTGGCAGAACATGGAAAACAACTTACAGACTAGTACCGAGTGAATCATTTGTAGCTTTGATGTGTGTAATTAGAAAGATGTACTAGGAATTGTTCTCAATTGCTGTTAATCACGGTTGTGAGATCAGCTATAGCGCATATAAAGTAGGTAAATAATCAGTAGATGTGTACACAAGTAGTCTTTCTTTGCCTTTGCGAGTAAGTGCCCTCTATTTTTACAAATTTAATATGCGCATAAGCCTTAAAATTTAAATCCTAAAATTCAAATACTTAAATTTGTCTCTTACATAAATCCAATTACCTAATCACTAGATATTCTTACAGCAGCATTACTCATTTTCATGCTCATCAAATTATTTTATGGCCGCCTGTAACAAGTTACCTAGGAGATTTATTTATTACGTAACATTTGATAAATGACATAATCACACAAGCTAGAAAGCGTGTAACTCAGTGACACACCAAAGGGCTAGCCACTAGCCGCTAGAGTGTGACAATAAGGTTTCTATGTGGTAAATTTAGCTATGCAATTATTTAACCTGCCTCGGCTTTGCGGAAGTATTCAGGTGGTTTGGTTTTTTGTTTCCCCAGACTTTTTTTTTTTTATCTTTTGATTCTTTTTCGGTACCATGCAAAGGGAATCAGCCAATCACACAGTTAGCGTGAGGTGTTGTGCACCCTTACCCTTAGGTAAAATGGCAGCGTTTACCCCAGATTTCTTGTGATTTTTACGAACAAACAATCAAACACAAAAAAAAGCTTAAAAGCAGTATCAACACGGGGAAATTCAGTGAGGTTACGAACAACGAATATTCAATTTAAAGTTATCCGTTAGTAGTTGTTTTACTTTGAAAATCCCGTGGGAAAATAAAATAAAATCAATCAAATGAAATGAATTTGATTGTTGAGGTCCTCTTCGTCATGTTGTCGACGAGACAATCATCAATTGATTAACTGACTGATCAATTCGTTCATCCATTCATTTATACAACGCTAGCATGGCTCTTTCGGTCATAGTAGATCAATTCATGCTAGGTTGTTTAGGCCGGTGTCTAAAAATTCAATTCTTTTAGTAGAGATAACTGTAACTTTGACTATTATTATCGTAAATGCTGTTGGTAAATGTGCCTAGGCATTCAATCTGTCATGGGATTCATGGAGCTCATTCAAACAAACCTCTTGACGGGCAGTAAATCAATTGAGCATCCAGTAACCATCTCGGACTACACGAGTAATAGATCCGTTTGTTTATTTATTTGTCTATTCATTTCAACACGTAGCTCTTAGTGCCCGACAACTAACACAGAAAAGTTCAAGCCGGGTGCGTGCAATTTACATTTTCGTGCAAACAGTAAAACTCGAAGGAGTTATTGGTATATTTACTCGACAAAAAGTGAAAGTTCCATGTTTCCACCGTAATTTTATTTTATTTTCTATTCCATTCCTCACAACTTATAAAAAGCCAGCTGATCCCTTCTTTTTCCTTGTTTTATTTCTTTTACTTGTTTTGTTTTTCTTTCTTTTTCAATCCATCAATCATCTCAATCGAACATACACAAACAAAAACAATGGTTGTCCCCACTAATCTTCTGTTCCACGGCGTTGAAGTCAGAGCCCCCATCCCCGATAACGCCCGTCACATTCTATCCAAAGATGCCGTTGCCTTCTTAGCAACTTTACACAGAACTTTCAATGCCCGCCGTAAGGAACTCTTGGCCAAGAGAGTTGCTCGTCAAGCCGAAATTGACGCCGGCGCTTTGCCCGACTTTTTGCCCGAAACTAAGCACATCAGAGAAGACCCTTTCTGGCAAGGTGCCCCTCCCGCCCCTGGTTTGGAAGACCGTCGTGTTGAAATCACTGGTCCTACCGACAGAAAGATGGTTATCAACGCTCTTAACGCTGATGTTTACACTTACATGTCCGATTTTGAAGATTCTTCTACTCCTACCTGGTACAACATGATCAGTGGTCAAGTTAACCTTTACGATGCTGTTAGAAGAACTATCTCTCTTGAACAAGGCAACAAATCTTACAAGCTCAGAACCGACAGACCTGTTCCCACCTTAATTGTCAGACCTCGTGGCTGGCACTTGGACGAAGCTCACTTCCTCGTCGACGGTGAGCCCATCTCAGGTGGTATCTTTGATTTCGGTCTCTACTTCTTCCACAATGCCAAGGAAGCAATTGCTCAAGGCTTTGGCCCTTACTTCTACCTCCCCAAGATGGAATCACACCTTGAAGCCCGTTTATGGAACGATATTTTCAAGGTCTCCCAGGACTGGATTGGTATCCCCAGAGGTACCATTAGAGGTACTGTCTTGATTGAAACCATCCTTGGTGCTTTCGAAATGGACGAAATTATTTACGAACTCAAAGAGCATTCTTCCGGTCTTAACTGTGGTAGATGGGATTACATTTTCTCATTCATCAAGAAATTGAGAAACCACCCTGAATTCGTCTTGCCTGAACGTAACGACGTTGGTATGACTGTTCCCTTCATGGCTGCTTACGTGAATCTTTTGATTCAAACCTGTCACAAGCGTGGCGTTCATGCTATGGGAGGTATGGCTGCTCAAATTCCCATCAAGAATGACGAACAAGCCAACAAGGTTGCCATGGAAGGTGTCTACAAGGACAAGCTGAGAGAAGTTACTGCTGGTCATGACGGTACCTGGGTTGCTCATCCTCAACTTGCACACATTGCTTTGGAAGTTTTCAACAAGCACATGCCTACCCCTAATCAAATCTTCCGCCGTCGCGAGGAGGTCAAAGTTACTGGCCGTGATTTGATTAACCCATACATTGCTGGTGGCAAGATTTCAGAAGCTGGTATTCGAAAGAACTTGTTTATCGGTCTTGGATACATGGAGGCCTGGTTGAGAGGTGTTGGTTGTGTCCCCATCAACTACTTGATGGAAGACGCTGCTACTGCTGAAGTTTCCAGATCACAACTCAACCAATGGGTCAAGCACGGTGTTACCACCAGTGAGGGTAAGAAGGTTACCAAGCAATACATTCTTTCTCTTCTTGACGATGAGACCAAGAAGGCTCAACAAAATGCAAGCAAGGGTAACAAGTTTGCCGAGGCTGCTAAGTACTTGAAGCCTGAAATTCTTGATGAGAAGTACTCTGATTTCTTGACCACATTGCTTTACGACCAAGTCACCACTGTTGACTCTAAGGCTGCTAAGTTGTAAACATGCTGAAGTATGTAAGGATGACTGAGTATATAATTTATGAAATGACGTAAAAAGTATTCTAATGAAATTAACAAGATTCGTATGAAGTTTTAAGATTTTACCTGGTCTTTACTGTATTTCCCCAGAAAAATAAAGTGGCCAATTGAACAGAGCTAATGGGGGTTTTCCTAGACTGCAGACTGGAACTTGTCAATAGCAGTTGTATATTGTCTAAACAATTTCAGAAAGAAGCAGTTGCAATGATAGCTGTACAATGCTACAGTAGAAAGATAGTGGCCTACTTGCTGTTACAGAGCATTCAACATTAAAGTTAGCACCTAAAAAATTTCATCAGGATGGAGAAATAGCGTTAGAAATAGTTTATTATTGATTGGACTAAATTTTACCCTACTTTTTTATCCCAACCCAGTTCTAAGCCTGTGCGTGGGATAAAAAGTGTATAATATTATCTGTAACAATGTTAGAATCTAAACCTCCATTCGAACATTTTTCTTTTCTTCTTTGCTCTTTCTGCATCATCTTTGTCTTGTCATAACCGTTACATCACATCGCCGGTTTAATTGTGTTCATTTTTTAATACTTTTCGCTACAGTTCTTGACCCCTGTTCTACCTGAAAGAAAAACAACATTCATCTCAGGTTCAGTATTTATTCATATCATACCACACCCCACCAACAATGAGTTTGCGTCAGTACATCAAAGCCGGTCTCGTCGGGACCACAATAGTTGGCCTCGGTGTTGTCAACTACCTTTACAACACCCCGACCGACGCCGAAGTAATCGCCTCGCTCTCGCCCGACCTCAAGAAGCGGTACTACGAGGAGCGCGACAAGCGGCTTCAGGTTGCCATGTGGGCGCGCGAGCAAGCACTTCAATCCGCGCGGTCCAAGGATCCAATCTGGATGACAGGCGACATCCCCAACGGCTTTTCGCCCGGCGAGGATGGTCGTGGTAAAGTCATGCGCGACTTTACGGTCAATAAGGACGATGAGGAGTTGATTAGGGCAACGGGAATTGGAATGGTACCGCAGAGCTTGAGGGAGATTGGAACGAAGTGGGAGGATGAAAGGAAGCTGGAGGAACTTAGGGTGCTGGAAAGTGAAAAGGAGAGGATTAGAAAGTTGAAGGAGGAGGAGAAAAGTTTGTAGGTGGAGATAGGGATTTTGAGTATATGTTGGGTGAGATGGGGAGGTGGATGGGGGAAGGATGTGCGATCATCATGAATATGGAGGATAATATGTGTTTTGTCTATGATGATAACGTGGATGACTGTTGTAAATATATAATTTGAAAAGACATGATTTTTTGGGTGTGTAGTATTAGTATGGCTATGTATATATATTAAGAAGTATTTTTATTGCTCTTTTATGTTTATGAATGTTGATTTTATTGATAAATTGGAGTTCGTCAATGATACAGATGGAAATATAATATATAAATTACATTTGAAGATGAATGTATAAATGTTTAACAAAAATTGAATTGAGATAGGACGAGTGACAGTTCTAGTGAATCTAGGTATCTATGAGTTATGTAGAACTCACTTTTATAGTCAGATGTAATTCATTTCGAGAGATCACTTATTTTATTTCTCTTATGAAATCAAGGATCTATACTTATACCAACTCCACTTCCATCTGTCTCATCGTTCGTTTTTCCTTTTCTTTTTGAATAGCAGCATAAATAAATAATCATAGTTAACGTTCTCAAAGCACATCACCGCAGTTTCAGCGGAGGAAGTGATACTCTCCCACTCAACCCTGATTCAGCCCTTCCCCATTCACTCCGCAATGTCGTAATCGACGGCAACCGCACCTCCCCCTCCTCTTTCTCCCTCCCTTCCCTGTTCTCCTCCACAACACCCGTCCGGCGCCCATCCGTCCCGCCTTCTCTAAACCGCTGCTGCTGTTGCTGCTGTAGAATTCGGGAATCAAACATCTTGATGCAACACCCGTCTTTGAGCGCCCGGTACCGGGCCCGGTAGGTACAGAGGTCGTGCGATTTGGAACAGGCGTCGCAGATGGACCCGCCGCTGCACCGCGACTTTCGGCGACGACAGGGGTCGCATGCGCGCGAGATTCTGGGGGTGGGTTTGGGTGGAGATGACATTTTGTGGAATAGTCTGTGGTCGGAGGGGTGGTGAGAATGGTGAGTATTGTGCGGATGGTGTACTAGAATTGATCTTTTTGGTTGTTGCAAGATGTGGAAACTGAAAGAGTGAGAATGGCTTTGGAAAAGTTGAAAGTGGTGATGGACGTGTAGTACTGTTTATAATTGTAGGTTGTTTATTTGATTTTTGATTCCGGGGAAGTCAACAAGGTGCCGGAATGATACCTGAATAGTAGTAAATACAACAAGAAGAAAAAAATAAGTAGGAAAGATTCAGACGAGCTTCTGTAGACGTGTGAACGGCGGTCAAAGGAGATTTACTCAGTAAATTCGGTTGTTGTAAACAGTATTCTACAGTAATATATTTATTGTCGTTATGATTAAATTTATTAGTGTTATTTTAGTTCATAGTGGTACTTTATTATTCAATCGTAATTGGCTCACGATTAAATAGATAAGAAAATGAATTTTGCGTACCCCAGGTGTAGTACGCTCCGTGCACTTTTATTCAATACAGGTTGCAGTCAACTCTATATGCCTAGGTATTCGTCGCATCCATTTGTTGTTTATTGTTCATGATGACTGCTTTCAAGCAACCATCCATAAATCGTACGCTCCATAGCACATCGTTCACGAGACAATTACAGTATCATGTAGAGAAAAATGAACAGAAGATTGCAAATAATTGGCGTACAGTTAGTAGTTAGACTGGAATGGGAATGAGTCAAGCTCAAAGAAAGACATCCAAAACACCCCACACAATCTCATTTTTTTTATTTTTTTTTCGCTTAAGCAAAAATAAGCACCAAATTTAGACGTTTTATTCCGAAAATTGAAGCCTTTCTTTCCCGTCTAGCAATTATCTCTTTTGCACAACAACCCGTATCTTAAGCACTGTACGAGTTTTAGAGTCTTTCTTGCAGTAAGCAAGTGTCAATCAATAATGGCAAGCGTGAACAGAGATCCGTGACAAGTTTAGCTCATGAAATTGGGAACTAAACCAGGCTCTTTTTGTGTCCGAATGGTTTTGACATAACTTAGCTTTAGTACTGTGCAGGCCTTCCCCGGTTTTAACAGACTTTATTACACTTGATAGTCAGACAATGGACATGAGATCCCGATCAGTCTCAAGGCTTCAGTACTAAATTATACCCAATTTCCCACTCCACCATCCTCACAGCTTGACAACCGTACAGTACTATCAGATATCACACCAACCCGGGTCAAATTGTCGTCATTATCCTCCACGTCACATCGTACTTACTACATAATGTTTAAGTAACAGCACATGCACCGGCAAAATCTGTACTATAGCTCAAGTATTATAGTTTGCAGATTGTGTGGGTTATTTTAAGCGGATTACTTGGTCTGATAGGCGGATGCTAGATGGACCCTGAATAAGGGACCTTAAAATTTAACGATAACAACCAAATTTGAAAATAAGAAAGAATGCCTTGTCTGACCGAATTTTATCTGAACGAGAGCTGTTTAATAGTTTGTGCGTTATTGAGTGAAGCTTTCTCTTTGATAATGGTAGGCTGTACTTGAAATTACGATACAAATAGTCTGTACCGAGTAGTATAAAATTGCTAAATTTAGGAATCGCGTGGGGAGTAAAAGCTAGATTCCGCACCTTATTTACACCTTCAATTGTAGTATAATAAAATAGCTAGTTTGAAGAGAAAGAAAAACAATCGTAGATTATTATAATCACTTACATGTATATACAATATATATAAATTTAGATAATATACCTGTTTCTTTTTTCAAAATAAATTCGTTCGTCGTTTCACATTTCACATTTCTCATATTGACATTCCACATTTCTACATTTCATTTCTCGAATCCCCAAACGCCCATCCAAAGTTCATATTCGCATGATCCCCGATAGTCCTACTATTCGCCGAAAACCCCATTCCCACCTCCACATCCACATCGATCCTCGGATTCGCCCCATTGTCATCTTCGTCATCGTCGTCGTCATCCTCACTTTCAGCCCCGCCAATTACAACACCTGCCTTTCTGCACAACGGACAGCTATTTTTGCCCGTGGTAAGCCATGTATCTATGCATTCTTTATGGTAAGCGTGGCCGCACCGCAGGACTCGACACTCGGCTTCCTCCGTGTACTTTTCTAGACACACGCCACAGGAGCCTTCCAGTGCACCCCTGACAAGCCCGCCCATCTGGTCTACCTTCTCCTGACTGACTGTTCGTGGCTTGACTAGGCCATCCAGGAGGATCAGGTCCTCGTACCTCCAGTCCTCTTCCGGGCCTAGCAGCATTGGGTGACTGGCAGGGTATGATCCGCCCACCACAAAGATGACCCATGACTGGTCACTGGACGGACGCACTCCGACCATCAGCATCGGCACTTCTCTATGCTCTTCATTATCATCTCCGTCATCTTCGCCCGTAAACCTAAACGTTCGCAGAAACGGTCTATCCGGGAACTCGAGCAGCCCTGGCCGTAGCGTATCGAGGAACTCTGCAAATCGGGGATTGCTGAGAGACGTCACGCCTGCCAGTGAGATGGCGGTTGCAGTCGCTGCGACAGTAAGCAGATGCGAGAGAACGGTTGCACGGACTTCTTGTGGGTCGGCTTCCGGGTTAGATGGCGGCGGGATGGAGGGGGTGTGAGTGGAGAGGATGGAAGTTTCGCTGGGAGTGGAACGGGGGGTGGAGTCGTCGCGACGGCGCGGGAGGAGGGTGTTGAGAAGGTGTGATCGGAAACTGCTGAGTCTGGTCCGGAAACTGCTGAAACGGGATTGTGAGGGCGAGGGCGATGACGAGCGTTCTGGTGGTGGAGATGACATGTTATTGTTATTGTGATTATGAGAAAGGTGGCGAATGGATGTGTGCTGGTTTTATGAATTGGATTGAATTGAATTGAATGGAATTGATTTAGATGCTATTGGAGTTGACTTAGGTCATATGTATACAGAGGTTTTATGATGTGCTGCGTAACACTGAATGGATTTGGCTTCTGTTGCGTGTGTTTGCGTGCGTGAGTGAATGTATATACAATCTAGTGCTAAAACAGTGATTTATTGAGGACAATAAAGCGTACGTACGGAGAGATCGTTAGTCAATGAGAGATTATTGTTGGATGGAATGGACTTCTAAGGAGAACAGATGATCCAAATCCAAATGGTAAAAGAAGAAGAACGAGAACAAGACTTAGTAATATGAAATGAATGGGTAGATAAATGGCGATAGGAACTATTAGAAAATGTGAGGAAATAAAAAGAATAAAACTAGAATCCCGATGGATTTTGAGGTTTTTGGCGGGAACAAAGTTTAAACCGAGTAAAAAATAAGACAGAAACATGAGATGCATCATCCACCATTCACCATAGCTTTATACTGCCACTATGAGGTAAATTTGTATGTTGTTGTGTGTTCACTGCTCAGTCAACTATCCAACCATAAACAAAGTACTGTATATTAGTATTTTTAAACTTTGCTACATTCCGAATCATCCACAGTCTTTCCTCCTAGTTTGACTCACTTCACATTCGTCACTGACACCGGCAACCCAAAGAACCATCTCATTCTCTAGCAATGCAAGATTCATCCAATCTATCTGAGAATGAATGAATGAACCTCAGTCAAGTGTATGATGGTGACTCGTAAACCAGTACACCACACCAAAATCAAACGCAACCTCGTGCGATTTTGGCACCTTTTCTCGCTTACTAATCTTAGTCTTCTATCACGTGTTGCTTTAAACCTTAAATGTGTGTATCTGCGAAGTACCTGCTGATAAAGAAACGGAATGGAGTGAAGTTCTATGGTTGATTGCTATAAATAGAAAATATGTGACTTGAGATTTAGTAGTAAATTTGTATTAAGTAAAGCAACTTATGTTAGCTTTCAAGTCAGTAAACGTAAAGTGTAAAGCCTATTCCTTCTCAGCATTTCAGTAATACGACAGTACAACTTACCGTACAAGTCAAGATGAGATACTTCACCATGAACTACACAATACAACGCCAACAACATCACAGCGTATTATGCAAAAGCTCATATTCCCTTCGAATATTATTCTTCCTTCAACTTGCGCGGTATATAAAGAGTGAAAAAGAGTAGACCAGGTTTCCGCGAATAAGTTTCTCAAATTTCTGAAAAACTAGCTATTTCGACTTGGTTAGGTTTAAAACATCAATAATTTTGGAGTTGACGAAAGTTCAAGGTGTGTGTGTTTTGAATCTTTATTTTGCGTTTATGCTTGTGTTTACGCTTAAAGTAGGTAAAGGCTGTTACGTTTATGGGAGGAGTGCTTGTAGGGTGTAATAGTTGATATGGGAATTGGATGGTTGTGTGGAGGGGCACTGGTTGACACATTGACAATAGGCGCATAGTGGGCCTACTAGATATGAGATGCTCATTTCAAGTTATTTGCTACCTTTGTCTCACATCTTATTTTTTATTTTATAAAGTTCATTGCTTGTTACTGATTTATATAACATATACTATAAGCTATAAGCTATAGACAATAAAACATAAATCATATTTTATTGAGAATACTGTTTGTCTCTCTCCCTGTCTAATTTGCTCTGCTTTGACACCGGTCGGTCATGGCTTGCCATGGCTTGACTTAACTCCGTCTGGTCCTGTCAGTCCTGTCAAATGGAACGAACCCGACCAAAATTAATGAAAAAGTGGCTTACCAAGCCATGTCCGCTCAACTTACCCAGCCCAATCGTTCGGACTGACCGACCGCCTGAAGAAGTTGACAGCTTGTCATTCATTTGCCCTTGGAGAAGACTACGTCTATTTAAAGTAGCGAAGCATAGATTAGCATAGCATAGTGTAGCATGGCATACACAGCATACTGCTAAGGAGTCAAGGGCATTGTCTAGTTGCTTCTTTTAAATTCTTCTCTCACCCTCGCCTCTTTTTATTTATTTTTTATTATTGTCATTGTTGGTATTTTATTATTTTTTTCTGCTCACCTTCATTTTAATTTTGTTCACCTGGACTATCCCTCTCCCCCACTATCCACCACTGTTTACTTCTCTTGTAAACTCTGCGATATAGCCAAACTAACTTTGCCTACTAGTAATCTCATTTCCGTTAAACTAATACCCAATATAAAGTCTTTCGGGCCTCCGCTACTATTACTACTACTAGATCGACGGCAATTCATTGGTTGACTCATTTATTCATTCGTTCTTTGTGGTATCCCAGAATTAATTTCACTCTTGATATTCCTGTCATCTTTTCATTCTTCGCTTCATAGACCACTTCTTTCTGTTTTGCCAATCAATCAATCATGTCTTCAAAACCCGCTGCTACTGCAAACAAACAACAGCCTCTGCCTTGTCAATACAAAACTGTATGTATCCAAGGCCTCTATGAGTTATACATGATTTCTAAATGCTAACCGTGACATTTTTTTAAAACAAAAGGGTCGGACTCTTGGCCATGGCACCTACTCTGTCGTGAAGGAAGCAATACACATTCAAACCGGAAAACAGTATGCAACAAAAGTGATCAGTAAACGGCTCATGAAAGGAAGAGAACATATGGTTAAGAATGAAATAGTCGTTTTGAAAAGGGTATCGCAAGGCCACAAAAATATCCTCACCTTGGTCGATTATTTTGAGACCCCAAACAATCTTTACTTAGTGACTGATCTGGCAAGAGGAAACGAACTGTTTGACAGAATCTATCACAAAGGCTCATTTTACGAATCCGACGCCGCCAAAATTGTTCAATCTATTGTTTCTGGCGTGGCTTACCTTCATTCACACGGTATTGTGCACCGCGATCTTAAACCAGAAAATCTACTATTCCAAACACCAGATGAAGACTCAGACCTTCTCATTGCCGACTTTGGGCTCTCTCGAATCATTGATGAAGAAAAATTTAGAATGCTGACGACAACTTGTGGAACTCCAGCTTATATGGCCCCGGAAATATTCAAGAAAAGTGGACATGGAAAGCCAGTAGACGTGTGGGCAATTGGTGTTATAACTTATTTCTTGCTCTGTGGGTATACGCCTTTTGACAGAGACTCGAGTGCAGAAGAGATGGTCGCAATTTTAGCATGCGACTATGCGTTTGAACCAGAAGAGTATTGGCAGGACGTGTCGGAAAATGCAAAAGATTTTATCAGAAGGTGTTTGGAAATAGACATTGACAAGAGAATAACTGCACAGGAATGCTTGGAGCATCCTTTCCTGAAAAATATAGCAAACGACAAAAGTAACAAGAAGGGCGAGGAAAAAGCTGCTAATGGAACTGAAGAATCTCTTTCCGGCTCATCAACTTCAACTACAGCGACATCAGCAAACGTTGACAACGAAATGAGTAAAGCAGCAAGCAGTAACGGCGAAAATGGAAACTCTACAAAGACCGAAGAGAACGGCGGATCGAACGAAAAGAATGGAGAATCAGAATCAGGCAAGCCAACTAAGAGAGAAACAGATTTACTGCCAACGGTCAAATCGAATCTAGATCTGAGAGGAAGAATCACGCCAAGCGGAAGTATGGACAACAAGTTGATGGCCATGACACCAGCAACACCAGGGGTTCCGGCACAGTTGCCGCTTGGGGAGAAGGAAACGATGGAAGGCGCGTTTAGTCAGAGTCCAGACGGTGGGAAAATAGGAAATGGGTTGAGTGCGCTGACGCCTATTAACAAAAAACAAGAGCAGTAATGGCTGGTTATATGTTTTGTGTGCATGGTGCATGGTGTAATCTTTTTTTCTTTCTTTTATTTGATTTATTGGCGAAAGAAGGAATGGATATTTGAAAGAAAAAAGTTTGCTATATTATACTGTTTGATGTTTATAACCGAAATCTTTTCGATAATTGTTTGTCATTTTATTAGAAAGGATGATGTCCTTTTGTTAACTAAGAATTGCGAAGGGAGAAAAGTGAAGTATAGTTGTTTAGAATTTATATTTATATACATGTTTAAACACATAATGTGCAACGTTATTTATGAATCTTTGAGGAGGATGGGTTGTTTTGTTGTTCGCAAGTTTGGATTTGAACTAGCTGTACGGTACGGTACGTAAGATATGGGATGTGATTTGTCTGGTAAAAAAGTCGACCCCCGAAGGTACACCGTTTAGTTGATTGATGGACTGAGTGTGTAGACTTAGACGAGGTTTAGAAGTGTCAAAGCTAATCATGGTCTCTAACATATGTAATTTGGCGATACTATGTTACGCTCAAAAATGCCGTGGATATCGTTTAGAACCAGAAAAGAAGCTGCAATGGCTAAGGTACAACCAAGTAGTGACCATGCCAATTTTGGTACTGGGAAATCTGTTGAGCTATTTGACAGTTGTTATTCCCTAGACACGATCATACACTCGATGAGAATGTAGAGCTGTAGTATTCCATGTACAGTACGTATGTGTACTTGTCGTTTACTCATGTTACTTGTCATCAAGAAACGATGAATGTAGTTGGGCTGGACAAATAAATGGACGTTGTGACCTGGCAGTTTTGGAAGTTGGTTGTGGTACACATATATTTGCTTATCGGTTACGAGTTATCATAAGTATTGATATATTATTGTCTTTTTAAATAGCTGAAGCTAAAAAGCCATGTTCAAAAAGTTTGGTATTTATAAATATGTTCCTGTCATGCAGACCTTCTTGCAAATTTTGGTCCAGGTATGTCAAAGTATTGACCATTGGTATATCTGTCAATTCAAGTTTCTAGCCAAATAAAATATGTTTGGGAAATTTGTATAGTGGGCCAGTTAAGGTTGAATCTAGTTTAAGGCCTCTGGAAGAAAACAGTTTGTAAAATTTCTCTTCATGGTGATAATACTTTTGTTTGTGGCTTTATCAAGTTCCGTTTCCCGGTGGGCATCTATGCTGGTTGTCTAGAGATTTGTTGCGATAGTTATATTATTGCTCATAAAGTATACAGGCTTTTAGAAAACAAAAAAATGATTGGAATAAACCTATTTTTGATTATTTTTTTATCACAATAATTATCACAGTTGAAGAGTCTTCTAACCTTTTGATGATTAAAGCACACATATAACCATTAGTTATACTAACATCTATTTTTGAACTTAACAAACCAACCGGAGTGGTAAACCAGTAGTTTCCAAAGCTGTGCAATTCATGTTTTAGTCATTTCCTGAGCTTTTTTGAGCTGAGTTGCTCAATATACAAGTAGCTATCCTACTTATTGCACAACTTTTTTGCAGCAAGGACAGGAATGGAGGTTTCAAAAAACATAGTAACAAGGTCGTTATATTCTTTGATTGGCTCAGCGTGATGAAGATGTAGAGGAAATTCGGGCCTCATGTCATGAGATCAATGTTGAAAAGTACGTTTCTTTTCAAATAAATTTGGCAAAGTCAACAATACCGCTATCTACGCAATTGTTAAGGTTGGGATGGTAAGCCTTGATGCAATTGGGGATCGGTTTTATTTACTCAGTTAATATTTCGTGTCTTCTACACTGGCCAACGATAAGCTGCACAAGCTGTTGTAGGCATGTCGTTTTCTCAAATTTTTTTGGTAAGAGAAAGAATGGTGGTATTATTCATTGTTATTGTCATAGTATGGTTTTAAATTATTCTTACGATTAAAAATTCTTATCAGTTGCAAGACACGGAACAAAAGCTGATTATAGTCAAAAGTAACCTACAATCATCATACTCTGTTACTGCTTATGCCAGTACCGATGAGAAATAAAATGATAAGATATCTAAGTATAGTGGTAATATAGCTGATAAACGCATATCTTTCAGCCCCCATTGACTTTGTGATAAACCCCCAAGCTATAATTGATGAAAATTTTCATTAATAAGACTGATTCCTTGGTTTTCTAAAATTACAGAGGCTGTTGAAAATATTTCCGGTTTAGAACCAGATTTCCTATCAGGCACTGGACGATTTTAAAGGCAGGTTTTTATTGTTGGTTCAGAATTGGCTATATCATCAAATCGATATGAGATTGAGAAACAATTTGGATAAATTTTGAGCGCAGAAGGCTAATGTTTGTGCAACAATGACAAAATGTAAAATTGGTCGTGGTGATTGTTATTCTGAACACAGTTTAGTCCACAATCTTAGTTTTATATTTAACGGTTTATTATGTGTGACACTATGATACTGAACTAATACTAGCTTTTATATAATATACTTGGTACAAAGTTATTCAAACTCTTTCGATCAGAGTGAATAGAGAATTAACAGAATCTGTACTGTATATCAACGAGGCAGTTAACAAAAAGGCGACGGGATGGCCATTAATTTGCACTAGTGGCCGGTCAGTTCTCATGCTTGTCCTAATATCACTCACGTCTTGGAAATTAAATTTGAGCACAATGTGATAGCCATTCTTGTATATTTGAACTGTAGCTTTAGACGTATTACCTTAGATCATACCCAGCCAAAAATTATTTTAGTGGACTTTTCGTAGTCCGTAAATTGTATATTTATATTCAATATTAAACAATTAAAAGATTGTAACGCCATAGTAAATGGAAAATAAACAAAATAATGGGAAAATCAGCTATATGACGATCACCAGTTGTCAATAGTGACTAATTAGCGTTCAAACCCGTGCTATTAGTACTCCCGTATTAATACTGTAATCTAGATCTGGGCTTAATGTTCTAATCTTTATTGATAGTTTGAATAATGATGCTAGTTATATAGGGGTATTAGTGATTGATAATTGCAGTATTGTAGCAGAAGTTCGAAGAGCGATGAGGATTTTTCTTAAAAAAAACATTTGTGGAAACCCTCTATAATTGTATCAAAACTTATCAAAACCTTGTCAAAAACAAGAATCAAGCATCAATTAAAACCCGTACTTATTCTGGAGCTTTTGTATCTGTTCTTCTCCGGAAGTTTCCACTCGCCAGACATTTGTGGGAAAATCTTATGGAAGGAGATTTGCGAAAAATAGTTTCTTATACGGTAGGTAAATTTGAAATGTGAGGTCTACACATACCTTAAAAAAGGCTGGAATAGGTATAGCGAGCTGACAGTAAGTAAAAAAGGCATAAATAGATAAAGAAGTAGATGTCGAGTTTGATGGAAGTGTTATGAACCGAAAATTTACTGTACTCTTTGTTGTTTGAAAGATGGTCTTAATTGTTGTGCTACCAACTATTATATTATCAGCCTGTGTTAGCATTCTCTATGGCTATTTTTGAAGTGCAATAGTGTTTGTTCGAGCTTTATAATAGTAAAAAGAGCGCCCAAATAAATTATAATAGTATGCAGGAGAAAGTTGTATTAAAACTGACTCTTGATGTTGGTTGTGGTTTATTCTGAACCAAAACCATTCAAATATTTTCTGTACTAGTGTCATGGTTCAGGCTTAGGACTTCGTCCATAACCCTTTCCATGACCTATAAGAAAAATGCAACGGACGTATATAACACTGACTAAAGCATACACAATTATGCACAGCACTGTTAATACGCAGAAGTAAGACATACATCTTCAGGTTACCCAATTCCTCACTAGAAACTCAAAAGTCCTGGGCAAGAGAGAAAACTGGAAGTAAAAAGTTCCAGCAAGTCCCGCCTAACTTCCTGCAAGATTGTTCTGAGTTAGAGGAAACCCTCAACATCAAATACAACACGACAGTAGAAGAGGCCAGCCTTTAAATACTGCCCAACAAACCCATCTGAAGTCCATTAGTCACCAAACAGACTCTTAGACCACCTGGGGCGTTCTGCGGATAAGAGACAACACGTTCAGTGAGTAGAAAAACACATTCAGTAATTGAATCAATAACTAACTGATATAAGAATTAAATA
>JAJMKR010000116.1:0-26456 GCA_030563945.1 Geotrichum australiense | reverse complement strand
TCTTCCGTCCTAGATCTAATTGCACATGTTCTGTTAGACCTGACAACTAGATAAAAATTGTATGCCCCATAACTAACAGGTCTATTAAACGACAACAAACTTTTTAAAAAAAAACCTATACCTAAATATGTTGAACTGATATATATTGCTAATAGGATTTTAAAAACGCAAAACTTTACGAAAAGCTTGCTGGATATATCGTTAAAACTAGTTTAGGTATAGTTTTACTAGGATTTTAGTAAATGCTATTTGATGGGCTTGTTTGTTATGGGATGCCCAATATTAGGTGTTTACAGTAAGTAGGGCTTGGGAACAAGAAACCAGCTTCCTAGAAAAGGTTACTGACACACACGCGCGCGCATACACTCAATTTTTTACTCAGACATGTCATGTAACAAAAAATAGTAGTGGTCTTGTTACAGAGGGTTCTCACGTTGTTATTAATCAGTAACATGATTAGCTACAGTAATAGTTTGTTCTGAAGTAAAGAGTTTGGCAGAAGCATAACTCTCGAACACACATTTACTAAAATAACATAATTGTGACTCAACATGAAATCTGCAAAGTTTCTTATATTGTATTATCACATGTAATATGTAGACTGGTATTGGGGGTTGGTAAATTGGATAGCTACTTGTAATTGTTACTGTTTAGATTTTGGTTTGTAAAAAGTTGCTTGTTCTATTGCTTGTTTGACCTTGACTGTCTGGTTATTTCCTCTTTTTTGGGATATAAGTGTTTCCACGCTGTGAATAATTTGTTATAGGAAACTTCAATTTGCAGAGGTTCGTTGATGAAATAAACACTTACCTTTAATGATTATCTTTCGCGCATCTCGATAATGTGGAAACCCATTGGGTAGGAGAAAAGGTTTTATTTCAATACCTTGTCTTCACTGCTTCCATCTTGTTGCAAAGTCTGTCGTTCATCTTTTTGAAAGCATATATGTATGTTTTTTGCAAAGCGTTTTGAACCGCCTTCTCATAAAGAAAACAGCTCAAATTGTATACAAGTCCGGCTCTTAATAACATTATGAGTATTTTTTAATTATACTTCTTGATGTTTTTGTAAACAGTTTTCAACAATATTATCAAATTCTCTTTCCTGAAGTTCTAGAACAGAGTTCCGTTTCCTACTCCTTCAATTGTACCTTGGTGTGTTTTTCATTTGCTCACGGCACAACTCAAAGATATACCACCTGAGGCACAATTGCAATTTTATAATTGAAATGGCAATCTGCATTCCCGAAGGCAATTATTGTTGTGTCTGAACTACCCTAGAAATTACAAATATTATAGAAGCAATAAGTATCCCAGCCTTTTTTCGTTGTTTAAATTTTGATTAATCAACCTAGGAGTAGTCACATTCTTGTATGCCACCAGATATTATGTTATGTGGCTCATTTACAGGCATTTCCTCTCTCTGATCTTCAACTTTACAGCTTTAGAAAAGCACTCTGTATGTACGTAGAGTCATATAAGGGCATATTGACTTTTAATAAAAGTGAAAATCATTAAGCAGTGAGTCAATCATTTATAAAAACGAACAACAACAGACTAAATGACATGTGTGGTATTCATGATATAGAAATTACACATGTAGAGAGAGTAGAACAGAATTAATAAGTCAAATTTACTGGCAATCTACTTGAAACCCCAATAACATCTCTTTTTGATTGACAATTATTTCTACTTGTAGAGGAAAATTAAAAGATACACTGGTATCTTATGATGTCACGCTCTAGATACATTTTCAAATGAAATTTGTTGTATTCTGGCAATAATGACTTTTATAACTTATATGGCTCGCGTAGCGCGCCTACATGCAATATATGCCTTAGTATGTAGCAATTTGTTATGAACTGGCTTTTCTCTCTTTGCTATAATAAACATGTATAGTTGGATATAAAATGGTTTTGGTTCATATGACACTAGTACAGCTTGTTGAGTATGGCGTGGTGTGTACTGTACAGTGCCTACAATGTGCAATTCATACACACTATTGATATTTGCTAGCTATACATTCCCTTCTTTCAGTACTTTTGGGTCTCCATTCAAACCAGGGTTGGCTGCTGATTCGAGGTTTGAGGATTTGAGCATTCCATAGACATGATAGAAGAGTTGAAATAACTTTGATAGTCATTGTGGCTAAAGAAACCCCGCAGGTTCTAGCCAATAAAAGGTCTACACCTTTGAGCTACAATGTTTTCCAGTAGATGGTTTTTGATCAACATGACAATTGTAAAAAAACAACGCACATAACCTTTTGAGTATACCAGTAGTTGTTGTCACTGAGTCGATGCCCACGTCTCAGCTGATTCATCCCTCTCTTTTTATCACGCTGGACTAGCCGTTGTAACATAAGTCAAGTGCAATTATTTGCGAACTTCTATCTCTATCCTTGAAGATGACAGCGACATCACATTAACTCATACAAGAAGATGAAACAGACAAGCAAATAGACGGGGGAATTAAACTATATTTTAGATACTCAATTGTGCAGAAAGACTTTTACTACTGCAATCACAAAGGAAATTTCGGGACGCGATTATTTTTGACAGTTTCACACGAGATACACTCCTTAGTACGTACCATATTGGTATTGTTATTTATCTATTTGATCTATCAAGATTTCTCTTTTGGGCTCTATTAGTTAAAAATTTTTATTACCATAATCCATAGTAGGTTTATACACGGAGTATTGAAATGGTTTACTTGAATTGAGATGAAAACAAGTAGCTAAGCCTTTTTTAACTGCAGACCTTTATGTCCAAGTATCTCTCTACTTGAGCATTTGTAACTGGGTTCGGTTCTTCGAACGGCTCATCTTGAAGAAAATGACTTTCAAAACCAAAAAAGTGGGTATAAGTAGAATGCCAGAATACAAAACCAAACTGCCAGTTCTTTTTTGTTTCCTTATTTGAATAACTAGACGGCAGCAGTTTGAATATCTCGTATTTTTATTGTATATATCAAAATCCAGTAACTCCTTTTCTGGCTGTTTTTCCCCAGATACTGTTTGATTTTTTTGGTTTCTGTGTTATCGAGAGATCAATCCTAAAATCACTACCTTATTCCACCTAACATAACAATTTTGAATTATCCGTGAATTATTACACTCCTACTAGCATAGTTGACATCGTGCTTCTCAATTGACCGGCTGGCATAGCTTGTAACGCTTGTAACGCTTGTGGCCGAAAAGAAGTAAAAGTTTTATGGGGTTTTCTATGATATACACTAGCCAATGAGAAGAATGTTAACTACTATATATCAGATCTATAAGTACGAAACACGTTGTACAGCGTGAAAAGTAGGTAAGAATTCCTTTGCCAAGAATATATTGGTACTGTTACCAGAAAATTTAATGATTTTTCAATGTTTAGTACACTGTTCAATGAATGCGAAAACAAAGTACATGCTCCATTTAATTTTGGAATAAATTCCAACAGGTGCCGCGGAGTCAGTATGACAGTTTAAAAGGTAGGGCAGAGCAAGCCTCGCTAATTCTACAATCAACTAAAAGCTATACAAAAATTGCTTTATAGCATGATATCTGCAAGTATCTCTTGCCACATCGTTTGTACAGGTTATTATCAAGTTTCTCTCGCCACTCTTAAGGCGGAGAAACCATTCAAGTAAAACAAGTATCTAATAAGTTAGCACCCATGCGCTTTTTGATCAGATTGATCAAAATCCAAAGATTTCCTTAAATGAAATATGGTTCAAAGTCGAAACTACCTCTATGTAGACGCATGTAGATCCAGTGGAAATCAGCTCTATAAATTATATATCGGTACTAAAAACAGAATACTTTATGGAAGTAGCAAAAAGAGGATAGCGCTTAATTAAATTGTTAAACTAAACTCCCATGTTTCTCAAAATACCATACTTGGAGATAGACCAGAATCGCGGATAATCCACCGCATCCCACGTATACGCAACTTCCATATTTAGTATTTTCGGCTACTTTTGGTAGCCTGATTGAGTTTCCCAGCACCTAAACCATAGCACAATAACAATGACAACACTTGCAGCATATTATTTGGATGATCTTCACTGTCAGATCAAAAGCAGGTCAAAGTCAATTGGAAAAACTGCTTCGGGAATATATACCCTATAGTTCAAGGTACCGCCAGTTTTCATTACTGAAAGCTTTCAATTTTCAAATGAAATTTCACACACCATTTTATCTTGATTGGAATGAAGAACGGTGTTCGATAGTTATTCTGTTTAGCTTACCCTAGCCGATGTAGCAAATTTCACTCTAATTTTACCAACAATACCGTGCTCTACATTTGTGCAACCTGTGGAAACATCTAAAAAAGCGCAAAAGCTTTTATAACTGGAGCATTATGGTGTCTTCTCCTATAGTTAAAAGAAAAGAAACGAACTGCACAAATTTGAAATTCAGACAAACCACTACGAGTATTTCATATCTTTATGACTAGGTGGTTCTGTCCATATAGAGTTTGAAAATTATCTCAGGTCAATTTGTATATTGTACGATTGATGTACAGTACACGAGGGTTCTGTAGCGCAAAAAAACAGGCTTAACTATATACGGAAAGAAATATGTAAAAGTAAGTGCAAGGTACCCGTTAAGTGAAATATGAGTCCGTGCCAATAAAAACGTTAACTGATCAAATAGATAATCAGTGATCTCATCACAGGAATTTCAATCTTTTCGGCCTTTTTAAACAGAAAACTACTGTAAGTTTAGTTCAAATCTTCTACCGGCTAAATTTTATGGAAATTTTTGATTCATCGCGCAATGAAGGGGTTTAATTGAATATAAAAGTACTTAGAAAATATAAAAGCTAGCAAACAGAGAAATTAATATTTCAGGTTCATATACTGCGTGTCAGTAAAACTTCCCGCACCTAGTAGGTGTAAGTAGTGACGGTAGGAGCAGGAGCAGAGTATGATTGAGGACCAGTAGGCAAGACAGGCAAGTCACAGAGGAGCAACCAGGGTGTCAAGTATTTAGAGTAAGCGTTCCAAAGAGGCCATCCACAGTACAAACATTCACTAATTCTTCCGGAGAATGGGGAATCATCACTGCAAACACAGTTCTCATTCTCAGGAGAGCCAGGAGTAGATGCTGCATCACATTTGCGTCCTTCAAGAATAGCGTTACCACAGGCGATATGGCATTCAATGGTGGTACCAGGAAGTTGTGCCAAAGCTTCAGCCCAAGCGTTGGCGGAGACTGAAGAAACAGTCAAAGCAGTAGTAAGGATGGCAGTTGAGAACTTCATTGTTAATGTTATTGAGTGTGTTTGGAGTTTTGATTTAAATGTTTGAGTAAAGGAGTTGTTGATGATAATGGAGATATAAATTTTGGAAACAAGAGAATAAACAGTGGTATTTATAGTTGTCTGAATGACTGTAGATGTTGATGAGGCAACAAATCATTGACCTATCATCTCATGGACAAGATCTTTTGTGAATTCTGGAGGGGAAAAGAGGTTATGATTGAAGATGAACATTCGTTTGGATTGGTCCAATTTCTGCAAATTTCATTTTCGGCAAGATCTACATGATCCGACTAAGCTCATATTGTCTGTTTGATTAGATTTTTTAGATAATCTATTGACAACATCAGTAGCTATTACTGTAGATGAATAGTTTGCAATGATTCTTTTCTGTTAGTTATCATGTTCTATTGAAATTTGAAATTCTCCTAATTTCACGGTTCAAAGATATTGATTAGACTTCATATTGACTACTTGTTAGTCACTTTGCTAATACCCAATTCGAACTGGTTTTACTGCAGTATTATTTTATCAGTTTAGGTCTGATGTAACAAACAACCCAATTGACTTTTAGATCATACCCACGAAGTTAACTTTAGTCAAAATATATATAGTCCTTTGTGTTTTTTATGATGATTACAGGAAATTTTTACGAGTTGAGGTTCAACGGGCTTGCTTAGGGACGCAGACCGACATATGGACACCAACCGTCAAAGTGTGTAAAACAACAAGCTCAAGCACAGACTCCCGTAAAGCTCTGAGATAACCTACAAAAATAACCTTTTTCAAGCGCATGCAGTTTTACTCTTCTGAATAACTTTGTTCTGTATCATAAACTGTAAGTTACTCAACCACATAAGCTACAAGAGTCACCAATTCGTGAAAATCAGTGTTCATTTACCTTTTTTGAACTGTCCGTGAATGTTGTCTTGTCTCCGGTTAGTCTGCGAACGTGTGAAATTCCATCAATATGTTATTGGGTAGTTCAAACAAAAAAACAATTCTATAACTTCGGACTATGACAGTAAAAACTATTTTAGACTAAGGCGACCCAGCTATAGGGATTTAAGTAATAATTAACTTCTTATGGAGTCCCGCGTATTTGTCTCGTTAAGGTTGGTCCTGGAAACAAACATGCTTAGCTGGATACTAATTCTAAGTTATCAAGTTTTTTCTGTTTTGTTTTTACTCTTGTTTTCATATAGTATGCTGCTATTACTACCCAATTTTTCAATTCTGCTTTCATGTCTGGGTTATGAATATGAGTTACATATGTTGGTTTCGGGTTGAAGGCAGGCCATATACCTAAAAATGCTGTAGAAATCAGCATCACGTTGTATCCGGGCATCATAGTATGCAATAGTGGTGTTATGTTGACAGTAAAACATTAAAGGAAGTTTGGGATTTTGGACTGAAATTATTATCGATTTCATGTTTAGCATCTCCAAAATAAACATCGAATTAGCCATGAATTAAGAAAATATGTAATAGCACGGTCTATAGGCCCTCAAGATTTATCTAATTAGGTATGGTGTACAATAACCTGATGATTAAGCTAAGAATTAAACCTACCAGTAGATGGTTCAAATGAAAATCATACCTAGGAAGATAATACCATCAATACGTTTATTTGTTCAATCTGTTTCACTCATATATTCCTACAATAAGCTAATGTAGCTCTTTTGTTGATAGAAAACTCTGTATAGTATGTCATATTAAATAGAAAGAAAAACTAGAAACAAACACAGTCTTCAAATTATTTAACTTAAGGAATTTGAGTACTTTCTAAATAAATGTGCAAAAACATGTTATAGAGCTCGACAATGCTGCATTTCTGGGTGGTTCAAACATCTTGTTTTATATGACAAAAAGGGCTTATATTAGCGTAAATTAGCATTTCTTCATATAAAGGTTTAAGTGGTTATATGTTTCACCTTTACTACCCTTAATTCATCTTCATCTCGAGACGATTTGTCTATAAAAGACCCATGAGTCCATGATGTTGAATTTCATTTTCCATAAGTCCTCAGCAATCACCTTAGCTAGTCTCCTCTCGATATCACCAAACGTTTAGTTCCATCAGAAACAGAAAAAAATTACCAATGGTTTCTTTCAAATCGTTTATTTTCGCCGCAACTTTGTCTGGGCTAGTTATGGCCAACGCCTTTCCAGAAGGCGAGATTCATCCAGTTCCTGTCGACTTTGAAAATGATCTCGATGTCGAACCTATTGCTGTGATTCATCATCCAGCACCTGAAAAGCGTGGTTTAGTAAACTTGTTCAAAAAGACTTTCCACAAGTCTAAATTCTCGGGCGATAGTAGTTCTGGCGGCACATCAGTTATCTACCTTAATGGAGCCGGATCTGCCGGCTGTGGATCCTGCTACTGCAAGAGAGATATTGAAGGTCAACGAGAGTTTATCAAGCGTGGCTTGATTAAAGGGCTCCTCGCTTATAAAAGTGCTAAACTGGGTGCTATTAAAGGGGCACTCACAGGAAAAGGCGGAGGCGGAGGAGGTGGAGGAGGAGGGGTCAACGTAGGAGTTAACATAGGTGGTGGTGGCTCGTACAACACTTGTGGCAGCTCTTGCGGCAATTGTGGCAGAAGTGGTGGCGGAGGTGGTGGAGTTAGTGTTGGTGGTGGAGGTGGTGGTGTTGGTGGTGGTGTTAGTGGTGGTGTTAGTGTTGGTGGCGGAGCCGATGTTTCTGTCGTTTCAACCGGTGGAGGAGGTGGTGGTGGGGGAATGAAATGCAAGATGTGCTAAATATAAGAGGATCAAAGAGAGCGGGTTCTTTCTGATATCCATCAAGGTATTTTGGGCTAAATAAGTGTACTATTTGTGTGACTCTGTTTCTTCCTTTCTAAAAGATTGAAAATTATGGTTACTTACAAAATGCTGCTTCAATTTACATTCATCGTATATAAAAACATAAAACCAACATTTGAAAAAACTGTATTCTAGCATATATCAAAGACTTATTCTGTGAATACTGTTGTTACAATTTGACGAAACACTGAAAAAGCAAATCAAAGCATCATCATGTAGAATTTAGTATTACACTGTCCTCTAGGATCTAATTACAATCATTTTAACATACAAGATGAGACGGCCCACAACGTACAGTACAAGCCTGATAGACACCAATTATGACACTACTTTTAAGAACTATACCTACACTTGTTTTACTATTATATACCGCTAATGGTGTCCCAAAATCGTGAAATTTTAAGAAAGGTCTGCTGAATATATTAGCTAAACACGTTTGAGTATGGTTTTTTAAGAGAAATTTTCATAATTGTTATTTAGTGGGCTAGTTCGTTACGGGGCGTCTTATCCTTTATATTTCCAGTAAGCGTGTGTTGTATTATTTTACACGATCTTGTTTTATATTCAATAACGAAACCAGTGAATTTTAAACTAATAATCCAGACCTATTTATGGGCTATAAATTCCGCTCTAAAAGCTGTTCAAAATGTCGTGTATGCGCTGGGCCTTGTTCGTTACAGTAAAGTATATTACCATACCGGTATTATGGTGTTGTTAGTAGAACATCAAAACATCAATTTACTCAACCAGCAAAAAATATTATTGTGCTCATTTAGCGATAAATTATCCTGACTTGTTAATGTACTATACGATATGATTTATACGTGAAGACTCAATCATCAGGTTATCTTCGAGCTGGTAGTCCAGCTGAAACTTTCCACTAACAAAATGGCAAAAGTTTTATCGCTTTCGAAAAGATCGACTTAAACAGCCTGGTCAGTCAATCATCGAAAGAAATCTTAAAGCTGTATGTACAGTATATATATAAATCATCCCCATATAGTACCGTAAATTACATTCCCAACATCCTTGGGTGGTTCACGCTGAAATAACACGAACGGATGACCCTCGAAGTCATAATTCAACATCGCTGTAAGAAGTATAGAGGCAAAACAATAATGGCGCCCACTCATTTTATATTACCGGTACTAGAACTTACGTGTAATCTCAAAAAATCTCAATGCGCTGTGAGACACTGAACTCTGCAATTGCCATTTACTAAGATACCTGTTGATTATCTAGGAAGCTTCAAGCATATTTAGAGAAAATGCTGAGATCAATTTTTTTAAAGCCCAAAGGATGATATCGATAGAATTTAAACATTGTCATTTTCAGTACACATTCACGGCTGATCACGTTGACCTAACCCTTGTTTACTATGTATTTTTGATCCCGCATTCCAGATCAACATCACCAACGAACACGCGATTAACTGTATGGAGTTCGCGAAATCTGTTAAAACCTACTGATTTATCTATTGGAACCTCTGTCTATATACCACACTACTAAATAGACGAGAGAGATTTGAAATTCCAAGTAAGTTGATGTTGTATACAGAAATTTAGAGTTTTTCCGGGCCCTGGGGCAGCTACTAACGACTATGATGTGTGTTGAATATTTAGATATGGCAACAATTGGTGAAGAATTGTACGACGAGGAGAAAATCATCGAACCGCTAAAGCCAGTCAAGCTTTTGGCATACGTGAGAGATCTTCTACAGACTTTGTTAGAAGATCCTACCGGTTCGATCTCTGAGTCTAGTTTTCCTTCGCCCCTTAAAACATGTGCAAACTTTGCCCAAGAACAACTACCGGCTGTCATATTTGTCTTAAAAGACTCTCAAAAATCAGAACCGGAAAATGATGACGATGATGCAGGTAAGTCAGAATAGACAGGTCTAAATTCTTTTGGAATAAACTAACGTATTTTAGATGCGGTGGAATCATATACATATAGACTCGATACCAAGTTGACCACCAACGAAACCACTGTGGACTGCTTGGTTTTGATCAAAGGCGCTAACCCACTTGATGCAAACAAACCACTACACTCGCAACTACAAACACTCTCACTTCCCATGCTTCAATCCGAGCTTGCCACGCCATATTCAACACTTCACTCTTTACTACATCTCGCACTCAGTCCTTATTTCGAAGCTTCTTCTCAAGCATCTACAACTCAATCCGCAACGGACAAGGAGTCTTTAGGAGCCATCCCCACAACGCGGCGCAAAATAGCAGAACTTGAACTGTCTCTTCTTCATCTACAGCAGAACATCGAGATTCCGGAACTCAACCTCAATCTCCACCCTATTGTTGAAACAGCTTTGAAGGAAAATCCGGACTCTGAACCTGTAATCGATTTGATCCCAGCAAAATTTCTTGATGATACCGATTTCTTGAACTCTTTACAGTCCATCGTCAATGGTTGGATCAAGTCTATACAAGGAATCACAAGAATGTCTAGAGATCCTGATAGCGGGACGGCTGCACAAGAAATCAACTTCTGGCTGTCGATGGAAACAGCTCTGAAACACATAGACTCACAGTTACAAGGGAGAGGAGTAACACTCACTTTGAACATTTTAAGAAATGCAAAACGATTTCATGCGACGGTGTCATTCTTGTCTGATACTGGAATTAAAGAGGCTTTCGAAAAAATCGCAAAGTATAACCAATTGATGAAAGATTTCCCTTTGGATGACTTGATCTCAGCTACGTCATTGACGGGAGTTCAAAAAAGTTTGTTAGCTATTTTTGGTCACTTGAACAAGAAACTACGAATTACTCCATATCCTGTCAGAAGAGCTTTATCATTGGTTGAGGGAATCTCTGATGTTTTGAATAATTCTCTGCAGGAAATTCTAGGAAGTTTAAGAATTATGTATCTAGACTATTCTGGTTTTATGGAAATTATAGATGTTGTCAATGAAATTTTTGCTTTATGGGATGAGCAGATGAAAGAGTTCACGAACATTGCGAGAGAAGTAACTAGGAAACGAGGTGAAAAATTTATTCCAATCAGAATAAACGCAAGACATGCGAAAACTAAAAAACGGCTTGACTATATTACAACGTTTAGAAAACGTCACCAAGAATTATGTGATACTATTTTGAAAGTATTGGGCAATGGTTCTGCAGGAACTTCTACGTTTAGTGGAGTGGATCCTATATTGGAAATTGAAGAAGGATATGAGTTTATTAAAGGCGTAAATGCATTGGACACTACGGAAGGTAAGTTTTTTCACATCATAGCAAGGAACACGTAACCCAAATTACTAACTCTTTTGAATAGATGGAGTCTTTAATTGGAATAAGGCTGAACGGGAGTACAACAAGAAAACCACTCGCGTTGAAAATGCAATTATAGCAATGCTGAGGGATCGACTAGCAAGCGCTAAAACTTCGAACGAAATGTTTCGTGTATTTTCCAAATTCAATGCCTTGTTTGTACGGCCTTCAATTAGAGGTGCAATCCAAGAATACCAGTCCAGGCTAATTGAAAATGTCAAAGTAGATATACATTCTTTGCAAGACAGATTCAGAATGGAGTACTCAAATTCAGAATCTTATGAAATGTCAAAACTTAGAGATGTGCCGCCCGTTGCAGGAACTATTATGTGGATTCGGCAAATTGAGCAACAGCTTGATAGTTACATGAAAAGAGTTGAGACAGTCTTGGGAAAGGGGTGGCAGTATTACGCAGAGGGTCAGAAGTTACACAACGAGAGCATTGCTTTCAGACAGAAATTGGATACTACGCCCATTTATGAATCTTGGCTGGCCAACATGTCAAAACGAAACCTTACTATCAACGGTCAACTATTCCGAATCAACAGAATCAGAAAAGCTACTTCAAATACCTTTACCTATGAAATGGTTGTAAACTTCGATCCTCAAGTGATAACTCTTTTCAAAGAAATCAGAAATTTGACTTGGTTGAAATACCAAGTTCCCCATTCGCTAAACAGCGTTGGAAAAGATGCTCAAAGGGTATATCCCTATGCTGTTGACTTAATTGATTCCCTCAAAATTCTGCAAATTACTCTTGCACGCGTTGAGTCGCAAAGCAATGGCCGTGGACTGTTAAATGGATATGAAAACGCGATATACAAACTGCTCGAAAAGGGATTTACGTTTAGCTGGGAATCGTTTGTTCATGTTTACGACACTAAATATGACAGATTGTTGACAGAAAACAGACACGTTAAATTTGTGAATGAGTTCAAAAAAAGTGTCAAGGCCTTTGAACTAAAGTCGAAAGAGCTTTCCGTTATTGAGAAAAATATCAGTGAAGCGCTTGCAACGTTGAAAAAATGTAGCTTCAATTACCAGTCTTTCCAGGCCATTGTTGATTCTATTCAAGAAGAAACCGACAAACTCAATTTGGAAGGTTATGTCAATGTTGAAGAATTTGTTGCTAAACTCAATAAGGATATTGAGGACATATTGGTTGCCAGATGCAAAGATGTCATTAGTACTTGGATGAGTGCTTTTGAGAAACCTGATATGGAGCAGCAGGACATAGCTGTTCCCGTTCGGATAAGCTCGCACGAAATACTGCTGAAGAATAGAGTTATTTTCCTGACACCTTCTCTTGACAATGCTCGGTGCAACTGGCTTGATAACTTCCAAAAAAATGTTCAAAATGTTTTGAAACTTTCAAAAATAAAAGCTAACCGTTTTGATGTCAAAAATGCAATTGAACAAGGTTCAGAATCTGAAACTTTCCACTGTTTGACAAATGAGATTTCGGATGATATCAATAAAGTAATGGTATTAATTGACTACTATATTGAAATGGCTGAGAAGTACCTGGATAACTGGTACCAATTCCAGGCTCTATGGGATTTGGAAAGCTCGCAAGTGTTTGATTCTCTAGGTGATGATATGGCGAAATGGTTACAAATTTTGAATGAAGTTAGAAAAGCCAGATCAACATTTGATACTACAGAAGGATATAAAATTTTTGGCCTACTGAAGATTGATTTTAGAACTGTGCAAACTCGTATCAATGCTAAGTACGATGCTTGGGAGCACGACCTCATCCTTCAGTTCTCGCAGCGCCTGAATATATCCATGAAAGACTTATGTGGACAAATGGAGAATTTAAGAAGAGATCTAGAGCAACAATCTGTGGATGCGTTTTCTACCGATCATGTTGTTACTACTGTGACAAAAGTTCAGGGGTGTACTACGTTTTTGGCTGAAAAAGAAAATGATGTAAACTTGTTTAGAAGTGGGCAGACTACGTTATCTCGGTACCGGTTTAGATTTCCCGCAAACTGGCTATATATTGAGCAGGTTGACAACGAGTGGGCTGCGCTTAAAGAAATTTTGGGAAAGAGATCTGCGGTTATAGAATCGCAGCTTGATGGTATCAGATCCCGTGTACAGTCAGAGAGTAAACGCCTTATGGATAAGATTGCCAACCTAGAATCTCGTTGGGAGGAAGAAAAGCCCATTTCTGGTTCAATAAACCCCAAAGAAGCCTTAAAACTACTCAGTCAGTTTGAGTCTGAAGCCTCTTCAGTTTTGGACTCTTCCAAGCTTCTTGCCAAAGCTTCTGATGCATTAGAACTTGTGTTTGTGCAAAACTCGAATATAGAGGGTGTACTTGAAGAAATCCAGGATTTCAATTCTGTTTGGGCTGCACTAGAAAGTATTTGGAACTCACTGAACGATTTGAGGGAAACGCCGTGGGCCAGCGTTGTTCCAAGAAAGATTAGAAAAAGTTTAGAGGATTTGGTTGAGGTAACTAAAAGTATGCCTACTCGTATTCGTCAGTACGCAGCATTTGAACATATTCAAAATGTTCTCAAAAATCTTATTCGAGCACAACCTACAATCATAGAGCTGAAAACTGAAGCCATTCATGAACGCCATTGGCAAAAATTGCTCAAGACCCTAGCCAAAGGTAAACATCTGTTCTATAATAGTTTGCAGCTAGGTGACGTTTGGGATTTGGATTTAATTGCCAATTCCGCATTCATAAAAGATGTCGTCACAGAGGCGCAAGGTGAATTAGGTTTAGAAATGTTTTTGAGACAGGTCCGATCAACATGGTCCAACTATGCCTTAGAATTGACCAACTACAAGAATCTGTGTCGAGTCATTAAAGGATGGGACAATCTTTTCCAGACTTGTAGTGATCATTTGAACTCCTTAGGCGCTATGCATCATTCCCATTATTTCAAAGTGTTTGAGGAAGAAGCACGATCGTGGGAGGATAAGCTGAATAAAATCCATGTTTTATTCGACGTCTGGATTGGTGTTCAGCGTCAATGGGTTTATCTCGAAGGTGTCTTCAATAACAACTCTGAAATCAAAAATATTCTTCCAGTGGAGTCCTCTAGATTTCAAAGTTTGAACTCTGAACTATTCGTGATCCTCAGAAAAGTTGCCAAGTCACCATTAGTACTAGATGTTTCAAATATCCCCGGGATTCAACAGAGTATAGAGAGACTAGCAGATATGCTCTCGAAAGTGCAGAAAGCTTTGGGCGAGTATTATGAACAAGAACGCCAAAGATTTGCTCGCTTATATTTTATCGGAGACGAAGACCTGCTTGAAATTGTAGGAAACTCAAATGATATATACCGTGTTGAAAAGCACTTGAACAAAATGTTTTCTGGTGTATCAGGGCTTGTTTACGATGTGGAAAATGCAATTATTGAGGGAATAACTTCCAAAGAAGGCGAGAAAGTGTTATTGAGCAACAAGATCAACTTGGCTAAGAGTCCCAATGTTGTTGAATGGCTTATCAAATTGGAGCATGAAATCAAGGTGACACTTTCCGATATGATAGGTGAGGCGCTAAAAACTCTATCTTCATTGACAACTGACGATGAATTATCTTTTGAAAAGTTTGTTGAGTGGGTCAACACTTATCCATCGCAAGTCTCTTTGGTTGCATGTCAAGTCATCTGGACCAGAAAGGTAGAAGAGTATTTGGACTCCGGAAAACCGTTAGAGCTATTGCATGATTTTTACGTCACCCTGCTAAAGTTCCTTGCAAGCTTTGTTTTGCAAGAACTGACGCTAGTCGAGAGGAGAAAGTGCGAAATACTCATCACTGAGCTCATTCATCATCGTGATGTAATCTCTAACTTGATATCATTGAAAGTGAATT
This sequence comes from Geotrichum australiense, assembly GCA_030563945.1. Lineage (NCBI taxonomy): Eukaryota > Fungi > Ascomycota > Dipodascomycetes > Dipodascales > Dipodascaceae > Geotrichum > Geotrichum australiense. The sequence goes on along the minus strand of JAJMKR010000116.1, from coordinate 11,243 downwards.
CAAAATCGGACTTTGACTGGCAAAGACAGCTCACTTATCATTACGATTCTGCGCACAAACCTTTGGAGAGATTGACTGTAACCCAAGCTAACGCTAGTTTTACCTACGGATTTGAGTACCTGGGTATGCCTGAACGTCTTGTTGTCACGCCTCTTGTTGATAAGTTCAACCTTACTATGACACAAGCTCTTGACCAAAAGTTAGGCGGATCACCCTTTGGTCCAGCAGGTACTGGTAAGACAGAGTCTGTAAAAGCCCTCGGTCAAAACTTGGGAAAGTTTGTTCTACCTTTCTGCTGTGACGAGTCGTTTGATTTCCAAGCAATTGGAAGAATTCTAGCGGGTGTATGTCTTGCTGATGCATGGGCCTGTTTTGATGAGTTTAATAGATTGGACGAGCAGATTTTGTCAGCTGTATCCATGCAGATTGAAGCTATTGAACTCGGCGTGAAGGATCCTGAGAACTCAGAAATTGTTCTGGCTGGTAGAAATGTTACGTTGCGAGATGGTACCGCAATTTTTGTGACAATGAATCCTGAATACGCAGGAAGAAACACTTTACCTGATAACCTTAAAAAGTTGTTCAGGACATTTTCTATGGCAAAACCTGATAAAGAGATAATTGCGGAGGTTATTCTTAACTCTCAAGGGTTTGTTCAAGCGAAGCAAATTTCACAACTGGTCGTGCCCTTCTTTTCGCAGCTCGAGAAAGAAACGTCTAAGCAAGCTCATTATGATTTTGGTCTCAGAGCCCTAAAGAATGTGTTGGCAATTTCAGGTACACTGAAAAGATCGCGAATTGAAAATGGGGAAGTTAAGGAAGAAGAACATTGGGAATCCGAAGTCATCGTGCAATGTTTGCGTGAAACAGTTGCTCCCAAACTTGTGGCTAACGATGTCGAAGCTATGTTATCAGTGGAGAGATCGTTGTTCCCTAATATTACTTACACTCCTTTCCGGTCTTCGAAGCTGGAAAAATCAATTGTGGAGTATTGCCAGAGAGAAGGTCTTACACTTGGAGAAGAGTGGTTTACAAAGATCCTGCAATTGTACCAATTCCAAAAAATCCATCATGGTATCATGCTTGTTGGCCTGTCGGGCCACGGTAAGTCGACCGTTTATAAAACTCTTCTGAATGCGATTCAAGAAACTGAAGGCATTGAAACAGTTTATCACCTGATTGATGCTAAGGTGCTCTCAAAGGAAGTGTTGTTTGGGTCTTTAGATTCCACTACCCGAGAATGGACTGATGGTATCTTTACGTCGATCCTGAGAAGAATTGTGGATAACTTAAGAGGTGAGGACCAGAAACAACATTGGATTATTTTTGATGGCGATGTAGACCCAGCATGGGCTGAAAACCTTAACAGTGTATTGGATGACAACAAACATCTTACATTGCCAAATGGTGAGCGTATTGCATTGCCCAGTAACGTCAAGATTGCATTTGAAGTCGAAAACTTAAAGTATGCTACTCTTGCCACAGTTAGTCGATGTGGTATGATATGGTTTGGAGATTCAATTGTTACTTCTAAGATGAGATTCGACAATATGCTATACGAGTTGAGACAGAACAGATTTGAAGACGTTGAAGAAGACTTGACATCGTCTAGTCTCAGTGTAGAAGATTCTATGAACTTCTTCTGCGATAAGATCTCTGATATATTTACTGAAATTAATTTGGATGAACTACTCTCTGAAGTGCAAGCGTTGAATCATATCATGGACTTTACGGAGATTCGTGCACTGAACTCGTTTTTTGCATTAATCAACTCTGCATGCTTAAAGCTTTTGCTTTATTTGAATCAGCATCCAGACTACACACCTTCCACAGAGAGTCAGCTCCAATACCTGAAGAAATCGGTACTTCTGTCTTTAGTCTGGGCTTTTGCTGGTGACTGCACTCTAAAGCAGCGTGAATTGTTTGGTAGAAATCTTTTACTAATTCCAGTTTTCTCCGGCTTGAATTTTGATAATGGGCAGACCCTTATTGATTATGACATCTCGTTGCCTGATGCAGGATGGGAGAAGTGGGAGAACAAGGTTCCCCGTGTTGATTTGGATACCCATAGCATTATTAAGACTGATGTGGTCGTTCCCACAGTTGATACGCTTAGACATGAGGCCTTGATATACGGACTACTGAATGCTCATAAACCGATACTACTTTGTGGTCCCCCAGGTTCTGGTAAGACTATGACTTTGTTTGGTGCACTGAGAAAGTCGCCGAATCTGGATGTTGTTGGACTGAACTTTTCAAAAGCCACCACTCCTGACTTATTAATCAAGTCTTTAGAACAACACTGTGAGTATAAGAAAACTATGAACGGAGTTGTTATATCTCCTTCGCAGATAGGACGATGGCTTGTTGTGTTCTGTGACGAGATCAATTTGCCAGAAAAAGATCAATATGGTACTCAAACAGTGATCTCATTACTTCGACAAATGATCGAACAAAACGGTTTCTGGAGTCCTACTCAGCAACAATGGATTAGCATCTCTAGAATCCAATTTGTTGGGGCTTGTAATCCTCCAACTGATGTCGGAAGAAACCTATTAAGTTTGAGATTCTTGAGGCATTCAGCGGTTATATTTGTCGACTACCCTGGTGAGACTTCGTTGAAGCAGATCTATGAAAGTTTCAATAATGCAATTTTGAAGAGTGTACCTAGTTTGAGAGGTTATGCTGCTACATTAACAGAAGCTATGATTGAATTCTATAGAAGTTCTCAAGATAAGTTTGAGGGATCTTCTCAGTCTCATTACATTTATAGTCCTCGTGAATTAACCAGGTGGGTACGCGGTATTTACGAAGCCATCAATCCTCTGGACTCTTTATCTTTTGAAGGCCTTGTCAGAATATGGGCACATGAAGCACTTCGGCTATTTCATGATAGACTTGCTCATGATGATGAACGTGCTTGGACTCATGAGCTATTAAAAAACGTTGCTAATAAATATTTCTTGAATACCGATTTGCAAACTGCATTAAAGATGCCTATTTTATACTCCAACTGGTTGACCAAAGACTATTTACCTGTGGATAATGAGCAACTTAGAGAGTTTGTAAAGGCTAGAATGAGGACTTTCTGTGAGGAAGACTTGGATAAACCACTGATTTTATTTGATGACTTGCTGGATCATGTTTTACGGATCGATCGTGTGCTAAGACAACCTCAAGGTCACTTAATTTTGATTGGAGTTAGTGGTTCTGGTAAATCGACGTTGTCGAGATTTGTGGCTTGGATGAACGGAATTAAAGTAATTCAGCTGAAAACCACTAGGAAATATGGACAGGAAGACTTTGACGCTGATTTGAGAGATGTGCTGAGAAAAGCTGGTGCTAATGGTGAAAAAATCTGTTTCTTACTTGATGAATCGAATATTTTGGAAACAGCTTTCTTAGAAAGAATGAACACATTGTTGGCAAATGGGGAAGTTCCCGGGCTTTTCGAAGGCGACAACTATACCACTCTTATGACTGCTTGTAAAGACGGTGCTCTTAGACAAGGGCTGAATCTAGACACTCACGAAGAATTGTATAAGTGGTTTACAAGCGAGATTGTTAAAAACTTGCATGTTATTTTTACCATGAATCCACCGGACTCAGATTTGACATCGCATTCTGTGGCTTCACCAGCGTTGTTCAACCGTTGTGTGCTCAATTGGATGGGTGATTGGTCTGACAACACTTTACTGCAGGTGGCATCTAATATCACAGACTATCTAGATCTTGACCGCTCGACATTCCAAGTACCTGCGACTATACAACCTGTTTCTCAATCTTACCAAGTTGATTCTTATAGATCTTCTTTGGTGAATGCTGTTGTTCATATTCATAAATGTGTTGTGCAGCAAGGTAAACGTTCTAAGGGTGCAAAGATTGCTACTTCTCCTGGTGATTTCCTTGATTATTTAACTCATTTTTCAAATATATTCCATGAGAAGAGCGAACAACTCGAAGAGGAACAGCGTCATTTCAATGTTGGGTTAGACAAGCTACGTGAGACTGTTTTCAAAGTCAAGGAACTAAAAACTCAGCTTGCAGAAAAACAAAGCAAGCTGGAAAACAAAAGTCAAGAAGCAAAAGATATGCTGAAGCAAATGATTTCTGAACAAAGTGAAGCGGAAAGAAGTCGTGAGGCTTCTATTGCAATTCAGGAGGCGCTAAAGATCCAAGAAGAGACTATAAAGAGTAGACAGGAAATTGTGATGCAAGATCTAAGTCGTGCGGAACCTGCTGTTATAGAAGCACAAAAGAGTGTTAGTAACATAAAAAAGCAGCATCTTACAGAATTACGTTCTATGGTTAACCCTCCGACTTCCGTGAAGATGGCTCTAGAATCTGTTTGTACTCTGCTTGGTTATAAGGCTGGGTCATGGAAGGACATCCAAAGTTATGTGAGAAGAGATGATTTCATTTCTAATATTGTCAACTTTGATAGCGAAACGCAGATGAGTGCTCAACTTCGAAGAAAAATGGAAACAGAGTACTTGTCTCTCCCAAATTTCAATTACGAAACTGTTAATCGTGCCAGTAAGGCTTGTGGACCGTTGCTACAGTGGGTTCAGGCCCAAGTAGAGTATTCAGAGATTCTTGAAAGTGTTGGCCCTCTCAGAGACGAGGTTCTTAAACTGAAGCAGGATTCATTGAAAACAAGAGCTCAAGAACAAGCTATTTTTGAAATGATTGAGGAACTTGAAGCTAGTATTGAAAAGTATAAAGAAGATTATGCAGTACTAATCACTGAGACTCAAGAAATTAAGGCCGAGATGGCTGGTGTGGAAAATAAAGTCAATAGAAGTATCGGATTGCTTGAAAGTTTGGGTGAGGAGAGGAAGAGATGGAGCGAAAACATAAAAGAATTTGAGTCTAAAAGAGACTGTTTACCTGGTGATGTTATCCTTTCTGCAGCAAGAATATCATACTCTGGCTTCTATGATCAAAACATCCGTAATAAACTGTTTGATGAATGGGCTAACTTTTTAGAATTGTCTGGAATTCAATTCCAGAAAGCAAACTCTGTTGGCAATTATTTAGCTAGTGGTGAGCAGCGACTTAACTGGGGAGCTTTCCCTCAAGATGATCTGTACGTGGAAAATGCTGTTATGCTTACTAGATACTCTCGATATCCGTTTATTATTGATCCCACGGCTCGTGTGGTTCCATTCTTACGTGCTTTGCACCCAAATAAAGTTTTGACTATCACCAGTTTTCTGGATGATGCATTTGTGAAGCATCTGGAAAGTGCAATTCGGTTCGGAAACCCTATATTGATTCAAGATGCAGAATATTTAGATCCTGTTGTTTCACATGTTTTAAACAAAGAGTACAGACGAACCGGTGGTAGAACATTGATTGAATTAGGGAACCAGGATATCGATTTCTCACTTGACTTTAAGATGTACCTTATGACCAGGGATCCCTCGGTAGTGGTGCCTCCACATATCTCTTGTCGTACAACAATTGTGAACTTTACTATTACTAGAAACAGTTTAATGAGTCAAGCCTTAGACAAGGTACTGAAATCTGAGCGTCCAGAAGTTGAAGAGAAGCGCCTGCAACTTATCAAACTGCACGATGAATATAATGTACATTTGCGACACCTTGAAACCGAACTTCTTCAAGCTCTTAACGATTCAAAAGGCAACATTTTAGATAATGACAGCATTATTGCTACCTTGGAAAAGTTGAAGGTCGAGTCTGCTGAAGTTACACTAAAGGTGGAAGAGAACAATGCAGTTATGGAGACTATTGATCATGTCCGAAAAGAGTACGAGCCTTTGGCAGTACACTGTGGAAAAATCTTTGGGGTTCTCGACAGTCTCCGTTTGATCAATGGGTTCTATCAATTTTCTTTAGACTACTTTATGGAGATATTTGAGAGAGTGCTGAAAGTTGAGTCTGAAGGTAACAGCGAATCGAGAGTGCAGGTTCTTATCAAGTTCTTGTACAAAGAAATTTGCAGAATGGTTTCCGTGTCGCTTCTCAATAAAGATAGATATATTTTACTTGCTCTCCTTGTTCAGGCAATGTGTCCAGAAATTACTGAAAGTGTCTTTACTAGTGTTATGAGAAACTACTCCATCAAGCCTGATTACTCAAATTATGAATGGCTTAGTGAAGTAAGAGATGTGTTGCAGGATGTCGGCGAACTGAAATCTTTCAATGAAGATAAGCTTGTTGGTGTTATGAAATCTGAAACTCCTGAGTTGAAACTACCTCACATATGGGCTGATTCTATTCCAAGTATGTTCGGATTCTTATTTTTTTGTTATTTTCACATTTCTTTAGCTAACCTTTCTTTTAGATACTCTGCAGGGCTTTTATTCGCTTTTACTTCTAAAGCTTATTCGTCCAGACCGATTTTTGAGTGGTATACAAAGGTTCTGTAATGGGTTGCTAGATTTCAAAGAAGAACCTGTTGACTTAGAAACAGTTATTCTTAAGGATTCAAATTGTTATACTCCAATCGCATTGTGTTCAACCAGAGGAACAGATCCGACGTCTAAGATTGAAAACATTGTTGAAAAGCTAGGTATAAAATGCAAAATTCTTGCTATTGGTTCAAAAATCAACGAGCTTAATTCGGAAATCACTAAAGCTATTCACGAAGGATATTGGCTTTTAGTTCAAAATGTTCATTTGTCACCACAATGGCTTGAATCTCTTGAGTCTCATTTGAATGGTGGTAGAATCAACCCGTCTTTCCGACTTTTACTTACAATGCAGGTCAATTCCAAGGTTCCTACAACACTGCTCAGAAAGTCCAGAGTAGTCATGTTTGAATTCCCATGGGGTATCAAATCAAGTATGGAAGCAAGCTTCAACTTAATTCCAGACACTCGTATGACAGCTCCTCCTGCAGAAAAATCTCATTTATATTTCCTACTTTCATGGGTACACGGAATATTCCAAAACAGGGACCGATTCGTGCCTATTGGTTGGGCAAAACAGTATGACTTTGGGGATGCCGATTTTGAGTCTGCATTGTATGTTGTTGATACGTGGATCTCTAGATCTAGCAATAAACGCAGTAATGTCAGTCCCGAGTCTATTCCATGGAAAGCAATTCGAACTTTGTTGGAAGAATCGGTGTATGCAAGCAAGATGGAATCTCAGACAGATCAGCAAGTTGTGAGAGAAATAATTGCAAAAGTTTTTGGACCTTGGGCTTATGAAAGAGGCTTTGAGATTACAAGTGGACTTAAAGTACCTGAAGGAGATTTCAAAGAATGGATTGAGGACTTGAAGGAGGATCCTACGTTTTTGGGCTTACAAGTTAATGCAGATGAGAAGAGGTTGGAAAGAGAGGGAAGGGAAGTTGGAGAAAAGTGTTTGGAAGTTTTTGAAATTTAGATTTGTTACTATTTGAATCAATTTAATTGTTTATAATTTAATTATGTGTTTGATGTATAGAATATATGTCATTGGAATTATGAACCTTCATTCGTTTCGAGCATTTTCACTGTAACACAGAAAAAATAAATCAATGATCACAATTTTTAAGCTAGATGTTGTCTTATATGTTGTAAAGATCGTAGATAGGTATTGCACCAACAACGAATATATTTCAACAAAAATGTATATGAATATTGATTTTACTTGTGGTGAAGGCATTATGTATTTAGAGCAATAGTAAATCTTCTATTTCTAATCAAACAAAAACAGTTCAAACCAAATTTGTTTGAATGTGTGATGGTTGAACATGAGATATTCAAACCAGACTTCCAAATCAGGATAAAACAAAATTTCCTTTTACAGGAAAAAGCTCTAGACAATAATACTTAGAATATAAATATAAAACCTAGCTGTAAATTTGCAACTCTCCACTCAACTGAAAAATTGCCATCAGGTATTACAAACCGGCCCTTTTCTGGAGGGTTTCATCACTCTTGAAAGCGGGCAGGTAATTATAAGCAACTACTTAAGTCTATAGTAAAATAGATGTAGAAGTAAAAAATAGAAAAGATATGTATTATCTAACAAAAAGTGCAGATGTTTAAAAGAATAAAATAGAGAAGACACTTTCACTGGAAGCATGGAGATTATGGGGCATATACTTCCACATGATTGAAAAAATATTAGTTTGTTTATAGAAAGGGTTTGGCTAGATCATAGCGTATCTCGTGTGAAAATTACATTTGATTCATTTTTCATACAGTATACCTGATAGCAAAAATCTTCTTGAATCCTAGGTAGTAAGCATACTTTCTATAAGCCATACCATTACACTATGAGATATGTTGTGTCTAAAAAAATCACACAAGTATATATACTAGATTATCTGGCAAAGTAGCTCTGATTGCATTACATTAGGATATTGTTTTAATTTGCGGTACATACTGTACATCGCGCAAAACATTTACAATAATCAATACTAGGTAACTCTGCTAACAATTACACTATCAAACTATAAATCTGACATTCACAATGCCAGATGTTTGACAGAGAAGTTTTGTATAAACGCTGAGTTCAACTAAAAGTTTGATGGCTGCCAAGCGCTTATTTGACATAGGACAATAAACTGATTATGAATGAATGAACTGAAGTAAGTGTACACACATAGAAAAGTTTTGGGGGACTAAATGTTATTCGAATTTTGTAAATCGTTTAGCAATGTTCATCCAAATCCAACACAGTTGGCAAATGTGTTTTAGGCATGTAAATAACACCTTGCTATATTGGTTCCTACTCACGACACTGTGATTTAATAAGCGGAATACACGCAAAAATTTAAGACAGATCAATATTACTCAGATTCTATTTGATATTGGATAAGTATTATAGTGGTTCAACATCTCTTGTAAAAACTCACGGATTGTTTGAAAGCTAATTTTTTGTAGTCCATCCGCTCATTCAAATATATGGCCCGACTTTTTTACATTGTGATTTACTATGTCAACGCACCAAAAAAGTTTTTGGATAAGTCAATACTAGTAAAATAGTGTTCAAAGTCAAGATTATGGTATATACCGTAATATTTTACCTCCGACAGAGTGTTTTCATAAGAATTTATAGCCAAACACCAAAAATTTATGAGTCCATTTGAAAAGTTCTATGAATACCTGGTACTATATCATGTTAGCACTCATAATTGCATTTCTTGGAAAGGTTGGTACTGGGCCTTCACTAACCTTTGAAATAAAATTATGTGTACAGTCTAGTACTTACTAAAAGTATTAAGCCCAGTAAAAACCGGAATCATTTGTTCCATCAGTCGAATTACAATTTCACTCACCTTCTACTTGAGCTTGCTGTGAGTGCAACACAATAATCCTTTCCAAAGTCAGTATTAATTAAAATGAGATAGAATTTTGATTCACACAAAGTGGGATATAATAATTTTTGAAAACATTTGCAAGCAGATAAAACGCTATATTAGGAATATTCTATAGTTGGTGTGGTAAATCTGTTCTGGACCCCGTGTATTGCCATTTGCTTTGACCCCCTTCTTATAAAGGAACATGACTTTCAATCTACGCTAAAAACGTAATAGTGGTGGTAATGGTAGCTTGGTCTCTTATCTTATTATTCCCTAATTCTTGGACCATTTAAACGTCTGTATTGATGGTGAAGAAAAAAATTGTGTGATGGTGCGGTTGAAAAAAATAAAAAAATGTAATTTTCTCAAATCAAGTTTTCCATATGCCATATCTTACTAGGTAATTCTCCACATAATAAACTTTCATAAAGTGCCAATTCACTCTATCTTTGCGAATAGGAGTGCTTGCTAGTACACGCTAAAAAATATACTAAATAAGTTGATACCATAAAGCAGATTCCTGACGATAGGATCCAAGGTGTATACGTCTCATAAATGAAGTAAAAAAACATATATAGATAAATACTGGGAGACACGCTACTGTCACACAAAAGAAGAGCAAAAAAAAATCGTTTAATTTCCAGTTACTAAAACCATAGACGTATTCACTCAACATGAACACGATTAACCTCCGAGATCATGGATTTCCAAAATGATAAATTCTCAAGTGGTTTTGACCGGATATACCTAAATATCACATCAGTATGATACTATCACAACTGGATCAGTACACAACACCCTAGAGCAAACTTCATTAAGAGTTAGTAAAAGATTATAGAATGGTTTGTGATGCGAAATTAGAAGGTGATCAGCTCATACACCAGATAATTGGTTAGTAAAATTTTCTGTGAGTTGCAAGCTGTAGACATAGCTCTATCAGAAAACTATAAAAGAAGAGAAGGATTTAAAAAAACATAAGCCTTATCAAATCTGGAATGGTTTGAAGATGCTAACCAATATTCCAGAACTGTAGTGGTATCTTATATCTACATACATGTTAGAGTCATGATACTGAGCTTTTGTATTGTACAAAGTACATTTAGCTGTCTATCAAATCACGAAATAGAATGCCATTTTCGACATCTCGATGTATTAAACTTTTGCTCAATGTGGCTTTTTGAAGAGCAATTGCTCTGCAACTTATAATTCTGCAAGGCATACAGCTAATCAATTTATAAATATAATTAGGAACAACCTTAAATTTTTTATAAGTTTTTTGACATAGGACAATAAACTGATTATGAATGAATGAATGAAAATAGCCTGGTTGGAGGATAAGAACTCAATAACGGCTTCAAGCCCTTTGCCAGTATCTAGCAAGTTGTAGGACAAAAAGAAGACAAAAAAAAAAAATGCCCTCTGCTTTCTATTAATCTGTCGTTTTATGTAAAAAGCTTTTAAACTACAACCCTAGGAGTAGCCATGCTGCTACAGGTGAAGTTGACTAAATAGAATCAATTTAATATTGTACAGATGCAGATTTGTTTCTTATTTGGTTTTTAATGGTTTTTTTTTTTTTTTTTCAATGCTTTATTAAATATATATAATTCATAAAACTATACAAATAATAAAACCATTTTTGATATCCCGCGGGAGCTGGATATTAAAAAGGTTTACAAACAAATAAAATCTATGGACTATATTAGAAAAAAAGACATTCAGCGAATGTCGAGCCAGTGTTATTCAGTAAGTTCCCATTTGGTCCTGTAGTTTCCATGACAGATCTCCTTGATAAAATATGGTATTTTCTCTGGGGCTTCGGTAGGCGTTTGCTTTGATATATTAAATCTTTCCAGCTTGAGAAGTTTGTAGATAGCAGTGACAAATCTCCCAAAAGTTACTAGTTGCATTGTTGGTATCCGTCCATGACAGATATTTTCTATAAAATTGTACTCCGTTGAAAAGACGTCTTCAGGCA
>JAJMKR010000115.1:20184-72948 GCA_030563945.1 Geotrichum australiense | reverse complement strand
GTATTCCTACAATAGAACCCAAGATAACGGACGACCATAAAAGCCGCCGATTTGCCTTTGCGCAGAAGTATCAAAAGTTCACAAAAGAAGATTGGTCAAAAATTATATTTGGCGACAAGGTAGCTGTACAATTACAGCCAGAAGATAACCGAAAGGTATTTAGAAGTGCTGAAGAGAAGTATCACTCTGATGTTTTAGTAAAAAAGATGGAATGGCATAAATTAAATGTCATGTTTTGGTCATGTTTTTGTGGCCCTCATTTTGGCCCGATTTTACCCATTGAAGGATCCATAAATTCAGACAAATATATCGAGGGTTTACAAGACCATCTAATTCCATTCGAGCGACAGGTGGAATCTATACTTGGTTATGACGTTAATTTGGTATTTCAGCAAGACAATGCAACACCAAACACGAGCAAGAAAACACTATGGTTCCTTAACGAGCACCAAATTGAAACATCGATTTGGCCAGCAAATTCTCCAGACCTGACCCCAATTGAAAACGCATTGGCAACACTGAAACGTAGCCTTAAAGGTGTTATAGGAGGTTCTCGCGAACACCTAGTGTTTGCTGTGATAGAGGCCTAGGAATTAATTTCATTTGAATTGTTCGATAACCTCGTAAATTACATGGAGCATCGTATGGACCTGGTGATTTAAAGGGAAGGGGATTTTATTGGAAAGTAGCATGCCGTTATATAGTTTATAAAATAGAGACCAACATATATTTGTTTCAAATGAATTCTGGTATTTTCAGACACAATTGTGTTTTGTTGAAAAATGTCATGGTGTTTAGAATAATTTTTGAGGAGGATTTTTTGAAAAAACTTCTTTCCGGTAACCTTACGTACACTTGTGATAAATACCAAACTGCGTAAGAGGTCAAATACTGGTTTCATAGATGCAATTTGTGGATAGCTTGAATTTTTTTGATTTATCTTATAGATATAAGAACTTCTACCTACCGGTATATTATTCTATCTTATACGGGAATTTTGTGAAAAAAAAATTCCACATATTTCATTGACATTCCATCATAGCATTTTGATTCTATAAATCTAAGCAAGTCAATAAAGAAATGCACTTGTACGTTAGCGCTGTAGCGACGTCTCATAATAATGTATACAGTATATAGAATAAGTTATTATCTACAGAAGAAAATATCTCCCTATCGAGTGATGAAAACTTACCTCATTTTTCAAGAGCTCCAGCTCCATCTTGTTCCAGTCCGTATAATGGAAATCCTCCTTGGGCTTTACTTGTAGGTTAGATCGAGTTATTTACAAGCAGTGCGACTTAGACAGTGTTTCTGTTTATTTCAACAAATTTTATTTGCATATCTTAAGCTGAAAGCAGTAACTTATTAGCATACTTTAAACTCTTAATACACCAGTGGAACCGACCCGTACTGTGGTTAACGCTTACTGTTTCCGTGTTTTTGATTACTGAACTGGTATCAACTGTGAGAATATGTTAACGTTTGTTACTGATATTTGGACAAAGTTCTAATACATACTATCTTGTACACGAAGATGGTTATGGTGTTTCTCGTTGTGGCTGTGTTGTGTAAATGGTGAATTTGATGTAAACTATGGAGGGTGTGTATCATTTCTGATTACGATTATTATAATATGGAAACATATGTCTTTACTCAAAACTGAGGGTATATACTCAATATATACATTTTTGAAAATATTCCCGATTTCAATGATGGATTTAGTATTAAAATTGCTTGAAATCGGAAGTATAACAAGTGATGTTACAAATCCCGGAGAGTCCTTGATTTTAGGTTCGAATGTCTCAGATGTCAAAAAAATATCAAGAAAAAAGAAATCTAGAGGCATTGCTTTTCCATAGTCGTATATCCAGATTAAGATGAACAAGCTAAATACGCCGATGATAAAATGTCTGAAAGACTTTCAACATGAGATTGCTGTCTGCTTCAAATATATCACAAGTGGTATAAACGAGGGAACACTTTGAAATTAAAGAAGAGCTTTATCATTTCTGATGTCGGATGCATCAATTAAAATCTTCAAATAAATCTAGAACTCCTAAAACAACGCTGCTTTTCTCGGTGAAATTAATTTACGCACCTACTTTGCATATTAGGCATAATGATAGCTGAAACTGGACATTAGGGTAGTACCCCAAGCTCTGCTCACCAGAACCTATGCCACCAATGTCAAATTGACTGAAAATTTGTACTAAAAACACTAGTATAAGACAAGCATCCCCTTTTCTCCTGAGTTCTGTGTAACTTTCAAAAAACGATTGCCAGATAGCACGTGTGCTATTTTTGCTCCATGGAGCAAATGTAAATCAAGAGATAAATCTGGCCTTACTTCTATGAAAGAGATGTGTTGCATTGCAGCTTTTAAATTTTGCTGAGCCAAAAATTCCAATGTTCTTATATCCAATGCAGTTGATAGCTGATCTATGATATTGTAGTGTAGCTATTCTTCAAGATTCTAGCATAGAACTTCGCGTAAACCCAGCTTATTGTAGGCAAAGTAGAAATAGCAGGTTATCATTCACAACTTGCTAAAATTATATGCTAACTAATAATATCCTAGCTAAATAAAATAAAGAAAAAACAAGGTATTCTTTTTACAAAATTTCCCTACTTACTACAGATCGATCAGAAAAACCATCGGCCCGGCGCATATAATTAAGGTACTTCATCTGGCATTTCATATATTTGAGTATTACTAGAAATTAAAATCTCAGACCTTTTGTATTTATATATAGCACATTTTGACAAGTTTTCTATAGCATAATATATATTTTTGTAGTACTTACTTCCTGGCAATAAAAGTTGACAGGCATGTGCAAGATACCGTCTAACGTTCTCCTGTGGTTCTTTTTAATAGTCAGTTTTCAATAAAAGTCAAAAGAAATTGACTTGTTGTTACTGGAATAAGTTATAGAGTAATCATCCTAGATCATATCAAAGAAAATAGAACTTATTGCAGCTCTATCACTAATACCATGGCCAAATATAGCTATTTTGCGTGGGTTGCACTTTTCAGCATCTGTAAATTCTTCTCACCTTACTGAATATTCATTAAAGATGGACAAGTTTTTTTTATTTTATTTAACTATGCTTACGAAAAGTCAAATATCCGAATACCTATATTTAAGTGTAGATCATTTGCTATACGTAGTCTGTTTCTAACTATCTGATCTTTATTACAGTAGTAACAGGCGCCATCGAGTTCTCATGTCTCGTCACAGCTAACGATTCAAACCTAATATTCTACATATTGTAGAAAACATTCATTCATAATCAGAAAACATGACATTCAAACAATCACAAATAATTTATACTGATTAGCAGTATATTTAAACCCATTTTCGTTCTGTCAAAAGTGAGAATATTCTTGCACTTGTAGAGACTCTCGATCATCATAAGTCAAAAAAAAAAAAAAAAAAAAAAAAAAAAAAAAAAAAAAAAAAAAAAAAAAAAAAAAAAAAAAAAAAAAAAAAAAAAAAAAAAAAAAAAAGAGATAATAAGAAACTATCAGGTAGATATACAATTCTTTCAAAGTTGTTAATACTGGCACAAAAATACTGATACACTTCAATTAGATGTAAGTGTATCTGTACCAATCATGATTTCAAACCTTTTCTCGAGCGCTCCAATTATTTTCTAAATCTCTTGTTGTGTACAGTAAGTCAAACCATTTGTATTACCAAGAAATGTGCACGTAATATGAAAAATAAAAAATCGGAAACTTTTGATACTAGAGCTTCCATTCCCAAGTTTGCAAAATCGTGTTTTAGAAATATATAAATTTTTGCGTTTTTCAACTTTTTATTCATATGGTAAGTTCTGTTGCATGTATTCGAACGATAAGAAGCCAACCACAACAAGATCAATAATTGTCTAGACGAATGGACCCTCTGTTTCAATCAATATAACCCAAACTTGGTATAGATATATCTGTCTTATCAACAAGTAGAGTGATTGCTGATTTGACAATAATCTAAGAAAACTCGCGTACCTCAAATATTGCGTAGATCTTTATTGCATGGTAATGTTTCATTTGCCGAGCTACATTATTTAGTCGTATACAGGTATATACCATACTACAGTAACACGATACATATTTTATCATTTCTCTCAAATCAAGTATGTAGCCCACATACAACTCTTCCCCAATAAATATAAAAAATAAGTGGCTTACCGTAGAGACACAAAAGGTATCATAGCTCCCACTGAGACAAAAAGACTTTACTAACTTTAATGAACTACGTAGCACGTACAGTACGCGTATTACTGGGTTTTCACTGATTTTAACATAGCTCCAGGATTACGGTAGTAGGTTTCTCGAAAAAGCTTTAAGGTTGAGACATGATTGATTAAGGTAAATGATAGTTTTATGATGATACAATTTTATTATATGAATTTAAGTAATATGATTGAAGCTTATTTGTTTGAAAACCATAATGATGGCTGTTCAGGTGCTGAAAGAGTACTTCATTTCAAGTTTCGTAGTTCTTCTGCTACGTCCAGTAGACATCTTCTTGCCAATGCTAGCTCGTCAAGCGAGTTTGGTGCAGTTCCCATAAAGTTAATGGCTTGATACCGTGGGCTAACCCACTCCACCATCTGGTTTGGACTTGTCAATTGTATGTTTCCCAAAATCTTCTGCTCGGGAAAAGAACGTTCTCGTGGTTGTTTGAAGTCGTGCATTTTCACCAAATATCCAATTCTATCTGGACCTATATTGAACCCAACCAGTATACCAACATTAGTAGATGACGTTTGGTAAGTCATGATATACAAGGCCTCATTCACAGTACCAAGCTTATTTCGAGGATCTAGTTTCACATAAAGTAGAGGATAGAATGCCATGATGAGGTTAATAGTGTCTTGATGAAGCAAATAATAATAGTTTGTACAAACAGAGCTTTGATTAAGTCAATGAAAACAAATTTAGCAAAAATCTTTATGATAGAGAGGTGAATGCACTCTTCGTGACAAATCTTGAAGAACAACAAGAAATAAAGGAATATTTATATTCTAGCAGGCATTTCTTTTTAAATATACAGTTGTTGACTTATCAAAATAAGCTTATTCATACTTTGTGTAAGTGGATATATTTTTTCTTGACGTATTTCTCAAAAAGAATTTTTGCAAAACAGGTGCATTTATTATCGTGTCTTTTCAAAATAAATCTCTGGGTAATAGTTTAATATGGCCCTTCAAACTAAATTTTCCTGTTATTGTTTTGATGGAGCTCATAGCATGTGTTGATAGCATCAAATGGAATGGACGAACATTTTCAAAAACCTAGATGTGGCATCCCTTCTGTCTTAAAAGCTTTTCACGACATTTCTATAATCGATAAAAACCTATATTATTATTTTTCTTTGATTGTTGCATTGTTGAATATATATTTTGTCGAGATTAATCAGTAGCAAACAAACTCATTCATTTGTCAAGTCAATTCAGCAATTCTGGAAAAGAAATGGCATTACTTCAAAGCAAAGTAACTGAAAAGTTCGAAATGATAAGACATGATATAGAATAAAAAAGAAATACCAATATAGAGGATTTAAATAGCTGAATAAAATACAGTTTGATTCTTATTTACACTACAGGTGTGTATATGTACTGAAAGGTAAAGATACAACCAAATGTGCATCGCTTACTTCTTTCACGTTTTCGAAATAGCTGATCTTTTATAGTTCTAGTCTCACTCGTAGAACTTGTGTAAGTTTCTATAAGATACTTCTGGAAGGGCATGCTAGGCTGCATTTTCGATAGGTAGTAATCGCCGATAAAACAGTTTCTGTATATTGACACAAATATAAGAAACCTATTATAGAGCCGTAAGACTTCAAACATTTTTCCGAATTGCTTAAGTATACTTTGCTTATCTCAAAAAGAAAACTCAACTAAAACGAAGCAGTGAAATAGTAGGCTGAGAAGGGCAATAAAGTAAAGGATTAACTAAGCTAACAAATAGTTGTTTAGACATAAAACTATCGAAAGTGGAGCAAAGTGAAGTCAAAACTTTAAGGCAAGGGGATATTGCGTCAGAGCGTCTTGAGTGTTGACCGTGTTCTACCGCGGCGTATCAGCATCTTCCTTTATTTTTTCGTATGGAACTCACATCCTGTAGACTAGTGATCTGGTCGGAGCTCTATCATCTTTGTTCAGTTGCCACTTTTATGTGAGTTTTTTTGTTTCAAAAGTAAATGTTCAACCAGGAAACTTCAGATCTCCTGAGTTATGATATCTCTAAGTAATGTGAAACTTTAAAACCCCATTGGCTAGGGGCTAAACAGAGAATCCTACATTGATTATTTTAATATTGAAATGTGAACTTATGGAATGTTTCCACTGTGTAAACCTTTTTGGTACTCAGGGAAGATTTGCAAAATCATCATACTTACTAATACTTAAAGGCTGGATGATTATATATTTTCAATAATATTGAAAAATTATATTCATCCCGTCTGCTGATTCGAGAAAATAATTAAATTCTATTTGTTTAGATTTGTATTTATTCAGTTTGCTAGTTTTCACACTGAAGAAATTTGTAGATTTTTATACAGTACTTTCAAGCCGTCATATCAATTGACTTGACTTATAAGAGATGGTATGATGGACCCTAGGCCTCACACCATACTACACTCAGCTAGCTTTTTCAACTTTTATTTTATCATTTCGTGGTAGTTGAGTTCTGTAAAATCATTGCTGACAAGGATTTTCGGTGGATTTTAATCAAAACTGAGAGAAATATTATCAATTTTTTATGACTGGAAATAATCATAGCACAAAAACTCTTGTTTCCACTCAAATAGACATTATGTGTAGTATAGGGGAAATTTGAAAAAATTTAGACAAGCATAAAAGAAGGTTGAACATGTTGGAACGGTAATTTAAACAGTGGATACTCCACTATAATTTAACCTCTATGGATTTCTCTATGGGACTTCCTGCAATACTGCACACTAGTTAAGATATTAATTTTCTTAATTGCTTCAATTCAGATCGATCAACCTACAGTCATTAGTTTCTAGTTTTGGTAGTATTCTGTATTTTTTCTATTTGTACTGTGTTATATTAGTTCAGCTTTGATAAATTTTCATATCTTTTTGAAAAATAAACCATTTGTTCACGCATTATTAAACAACCCTGTACCTTTATCCGAGTCAAATATGAACAAATCTTCAAAATGAAGTGAATGAAAAGGAAACCGTCCAAGGCAAAATGTAAGTGCAACTTTTATTTACTCGTCCTAATACTGCTTTAGTTTTGATATGAAGGCATTTCAAGATAAAAATTGTTGATTTTTGAGAAACAAGAAACTCCTGTGTGCGCCCTATTTGGGCCTCCATATCATACGATTCCTCAAAGGTTTATCATATATTTCCTAGATACTCTCGCAACATTGAAGATAGACTAAGGAAACCCATACTTCATTGTAGCATATGGTGGCAATGTTGGATGAGAAATAAAAAAATCTGATACCGCTGAGTGTTTGGCGCTGAGCCTTTCTAACGCTTAACTCAGCCATAGTATCTTTCTTTACTCTCTGGATTAAAGTAGGTCTCTTGCAAAGCTTCTGGTTTTGAATATACACCAATCAAGTTTTTAATAGTGATGCAGTAACTATTTTGCTTTCCGGACAGTTTTTTAGTTGCGCAAATTTATAACACTAATTACAAAGGGATGCTCCTCAGTAAAGACATCTATAGTTTACTACGTATAGTACGTCAACCCTCAAACTCGAATGAGTATAACATCTTATGATTCATTCTCGATTGGTTAGAGATCAAAGTTGTAGATCACGGAATCAAGACCCATGAAAAACACTTGCTAAAAGTCATTTGTACAATATAAGAATCCAATCTATCATGAAGTTTTTAAATATAAATACAAAGTTAGTTGAGATATATTTCAGACTTGTTAAATATGTGATATGCAATACTATTTTTAGTTGAAGTGTAGGCTGTGACGAGGGCGGTTGCAGTTAAGGTAGAAGTTTGTATATATGAGTTAATCCTCTCTCAAAACATGTCGTAGCTTAGCTTGGTGAATCATATCACTTTTCCACTTGTGGTATACCTCTTTTGTTACCAGTCGTCTATCAGTGACATGCAAAGGTGCATACTTTGAGACGTCGATAAACGCTTGAACTGATGAAACAAATCCCAACTGTTGTCGGCCCTGGTAAGTTGCTTGTGCTGTTGGTTTGAAATTGGCTGTTACTTTTAGTGCCAGATCAGGAGTGCCGTTGCCTATCATATGAAGCAAATATCCCACATCGTTCAATCTTTTCTGTTTGGTATTCTCGACAATGAAAAAATAATCCTCGGTTGACTTGTCTGGCTGCACAAACGACACCAGATCAACACAGTACTTTGAACTCATGGGTGTAAATGCGAAGTTATGTTCTTTTGTAAATAACAAGAAGTCGAAGATTCTTTGGACTGAAACTTATAGAATGAAGTAGAAAAGTGAGCGCTGTGGTCTTTCAACGTCTTGTAAAATATCAGGGTTGAATAGGACAAAGACTGGCAGAGACGATTCAACTTATATCAAATAATGGTGACTGACAGAAATCAAGCTGCGGTTCTATTCATGCATGCACTAAGCAGAAGTAGCGTGGCTTCTACATAAACAAACTACAACCAATGACGAATCAGAACGCAGAGTATATAGTTGATTGCGGTGATAGAACTGTAGAGAAGAAAGAGAAAAGGAGAGAAAAATGGCACGTACGATGGTTATTTCTAGAATGTTTCGCGAAATGAGAAGTTCCTTTGCACTATCAGAAGGCTAGTCGAGGTCCACAGTAACCGCAGATTGTGCGCAAAATCAAGTGAACATGACCCCAAATTTTTCAGGAGCCTCACTCAGCCTTCAAAGTTGCAAGCATCTGAAAAATAAAAAAACAAACAACTCCAAAACTGTGTGAAGTAGTCTGACTAACAATTATCACAATGCGGAGAAGTGCTAAATTTTATATATATAGTCATATGTCTTAAATATGACATTCCATATCGATACTATTTTAAACGTGAAATGATTATATCAAATTAAATCTCACCAATTCATCTGAGTTTCCTTCAGCAACGCTTTCCGATTAACATTGCCATTCAGTAATTTTCTATAGATCTATTGGAGACTAAGCTTAATTCTTGTTCTAGTTAGTCTATGGAATTGGCGTTTGAATATAGAGAAATTTTTTCATCAATAGATTCGAACTTTGGTTAGTTAGAATAAGCAGGCTTCTTTGCAACGGGATTCACAAATCCGTGCGCTAGGCTTATTGGTATTACCACTGATACAAATACAGGTCTTTAAGAGAGATATGCGCGTAATACTTAGCAAGATTTGAAACTTTAAAGAAAAGAAAAAATGCAAGTCTATAATAAACAGCGATACTGAGTGTCAATTTTGCATCCATGACTGGCACCGTCTCTTTCATTTTACTTATAATTTGACTGAATACAATATTCATAGGTAGCTCTCTTAATTGCCTACTAACTGTCTAAGAATGGACAATATTATTCTGGCTTGATTACTGGCAAAAAACTAAACACGCAAAATTTTTACTACAGGATATAAATTCATCTTTCAATATTGGATTGTATAAGGTCTATTTCGAGAATCAAAACACTTTAAGTAGGCTATATCGGGTCACTAAAACACCACCTTTCACATTTTACTAAAATGCTTTGGTATATTCACCTTGAAGTGAAAGTTTTAACTTTGATTCAGAAAGTGAGGTTAAGTTCTATAAAAATCGGAAAATTATAAAAAATTTGCATTTTAAGATCTATGGTTTGACAATGTTTTGAACTTTTTTCTTATGCTAACCTGGATCACATCAGTACTTGCTTTGTATAGTATTATAATCTTTTAAAAAGGAATAACTTCAGAATACTGTAGCATATTAAGTAGTGATATATCTTCACAATACTGCCCATTCAAGTTTGTATTCCAGTCTTCAGTATCTTTTATGGCTTGTTATATTCGAAGCTAGACATTTAGATATTGTGAGATAAGCCGATAAACTGAATGAAACCAATGATTCATTTATTGTGGATAAACCATTAATGGCAGTCAAATCGTTAAGAAGATTTGGATCAATAAAGAAACATACCAGTTATTTGCTTAAAATAGACACCTATTCAACTTCTTTTTGTACATATTATATGACATACGTTACATATGTTTTGATTAAAGTGTTTTAGCTATCTTTTGTAATACGCTTAAAATTATAATTGTAAAAGCTTTGACATAAAAGATGCTTATCAACTTTTATCAGAAATCAAAAGTTGGTCTATAATATCTAATTCCAACAAAAAGAATTGGTAACTATTTAATGTACATCTAGTATACTTTGTCTCACATACCGGAAAACTTTCAACAACTATACAGGTGTGTGTTTATGTAATGAGAAAAAAATGTAATATACAAATTTAATCATAGGCTATGAAACAACTAGGCATACGTTTGGCTCTCCAGATAGTCTATAATGCACCGAAATAATTGGTCGGAATGTGTGTCGGTTATATAACTACATGTGTAACATGATTAAAAAATTACCTTAAGATTTTATAAAGTTTTTTTCGTTTTCCAATAGAATAAAGTGAAGTCAGATCAAAAACTCCAAGTTTGATACAGAATTTGATAAAATCAGGATGTAAGGAGTAGATAGGCTTGGGTAAATGTGAAGAATATTATAAGCCGTAAAGCTCAATACTACTGTATTTGATATGTTTTCTTAACGTCGCATACTACAGAAATAATACGGCATTGTATGATTATATGATTATTTATTTATTTAATAAAATAGTATTTCAGGTCAGATTACGATCAGGTGGAGCCAGTTTGAGATTAGTGTCTGAGACTTTGACGCTTTATCATAAATTTTGAAAAGTTTATATTTTCCACAAAGTCATCACATTTCTTCCTTTTTGATCACTTGTAGGAAAAGAATCTAACCGTTGACTGAGACATTGAAATACACAAGCTTAAGTGTCTTCATTTACTTTTTTCCGAACGATATATCAATTCTTCAAGTGCATACAATATATATCATAATAGCTAATAAAACCGTGTTTTGACCTGAAAACATACTGTTCAACTGAAATTTGCTTCTATATATTGAAACGTTTTCCACTTTAGAGAAATTGAGAAAACCCCCATCCATATCCTTCCGAGCTTGCTATTCACTACAGGCAATTTAGCTAACTGAAGACATTAAAGAAATCCCTGTATGTACTGTATGTACGTACAATGAAACATCATAAGTCTTAAAGCAAGATTTCCACTGGATCGGTCAAAACTCTCGCTAATTTTATCGAGTTCTTGCACTCTTAACGCTGAGAAAACTCTCGTCAAAATATGATCACTGAATTTTTAGCATGGAAGTATCTGTATATGTTTTACTGGTAACTTCAAATTTCTTAGTGTAATAGCTAATATATGAATATTGGGCCTCTCTGCAAAATATAAGGACTATCTGCTAGAAATCATAGAAATTCTATGTACTGGTTGTGATTAAAACTTGTAAAATATTTAACAAGGGGAGGTTATGAAAAATCAAATTTGAATTAACAGCTATTCAATTTAAGTAGCTAATGTATAGTAATAAGGTAATATAAGTCTGCAAAACATGCTCCTAGAATTAAGCATACCATATGGCGGCAACTTTTGCAAAATATATTACTTTTCTTTCCACACTTTTTTGATATAAAAGTATCGAGGATATCCTGGGTTTTCATACATCAGATTTAGAACTATTTGAAATACTACAATTTTTGAATTCTTGAGACATCAACACCACATCGCCACTGACAATATTACCTAGAGGGACAAATTAAAAGCTTTGTTTGCAAACAAATAGCCTATCTTCTTGAACAACTTTAAGAACTTAACACCAGAAGCACATGCACGATATGTACTGTACGCCTCAAAAGTTCAGCATGATCTATAGTTCATAGTTATAGCCAAATATATAGTCTGTATTTATTGATAAACTACCATAACACCTTGACTATTTCTTACGATGATAGTTTGATAGAGCGCCAAATAACATGTTTTATGGTGAACTTTGCCGGTAACTGTGCTTCATAATGGAGAGCATAGTATACACTTCTCTTTGTTTAACTAGAAAACAACGTAGTGGGACTATACATCATCGATATGTGCAGTACGTACTGCTTGAGAACAATGGCAGTTTTTCTGATTTTTAAATTGTTAATATAAGCTTTCTCTTTATTTATAATTGTTCGTATTGTATCCATGCCATTGTCTTCAACGGAGTCAATCAATCTAAGCATCCTAATAAGATTAAGAGAGTTCAGATATAATTAAGCGAGTGATCGTTTGACACAAAAATAAACTCCTTTGATATCAAAAACATGCAAGTGAAAGTTAATTTCAATCTTAACGATACTAACTCAAGACTTTCAAACACGTTTAGCAATTAGCATTAAATAATAGGATACAGTCGAGTTGCACAAACATATCTCAAAGTTCTGTTGGATTTAAAAAACTGTCAAAATGAATTGTAATAGTACTTTGGTAAAGTTTTGCATAGGAGTTTCCAGTCATGTAAAACAAAAAAATATCCACAAGTATATCTTTTACAGGTCTTTTTTTTTACTTTGGTTGGAAAGATCCAGAAGTTCTTGTCTTTCATATTGTGAGCTATCTTAATAAATTGGAGAGATTGTTGAACCTTTGTTCTTTGTCTTCCTTACAATTACAGTCACTTCTCTGTTTTATAATTTGAAATACGAGATCGTTAATACTACGGTATGTAACAATCATCTTTGCAAAGAAAGTGCTTTTTTTCCAAATTTAGTAATAGCTTGATATAAACCTATTGTGAACCAATACATAAAATAAATCGTACCTTTTCATCACAAACAATGGCTGTTCTAATTAATTATGTATGGATGAGCTAAAGCTAGTTGTCTGCTTATGGTTTTATTGTTCTGTATACACAATCTAATACTCACAGAGCACAGTAAAACTCTATCTCGTTTCAAAATATAAGGACAGATTCGGTGCATTTGCCAAATACACTGCCCAAACAATAGAGCTTCGGTGCAATATAACGGGATCATAAAGGATTTATTGTTAACCCATTGTAAATTATTGTTAATAAAAACATTTGTAAGTACGCGTAGTATACGCTTTGTGTATTGCAAAACAATAAATGCTTAACTTAATAGTGGCCCGTTTCAATAAGAAAACTTTTGTCTTTTTCTGGCTATAGTTGACCTTTTTCGTCGGGTTTAGAAACTTCTTTCTGTGTACTCTTTGGTACTTTGATAGCCTGCACCAAAACTTTTTACAACAAATGTTTGGTAGTATCTTAGATTAATAATGTTTGGAACTGACAACACAAATAGAAGCAAGAGCCTGAGACAACTGCTTATATTATTTGATAATCAAAGAAGATTACCAGAATTACTCAGGAATTTGGTATAACCGATTTGCTACAAAAATATTCAATCTATTTTAGCTTGGAATTTTCATAAAACAGCCTTGTACATTCAGTAACTCCAGCTAATGCGTTTTATGCCGAATAACAGATCTCTAAAAATTCTACGTTGTTATAAACAATAAGGTCTCCCTTTTACGTGACACAGACATATTATCAATAAAGGCTGTCCACTTATATAGTTCTATGATTTTTGGTCACAAGAATCCAGAAAACGGCGAAAACTCATGCAATAAGCAAATAAGAAATTCACCGTAATATATCATTTATTGAAAGCCAGCAAATCTGTTATTTTATACCACACAAGTTACAGATATTTTGTTACTATTTTTTCTAGCTGCCAAAATGCCAAATTGAAAAATGAGAGTTTTTTTATTCATTATTTAAGTATACCAAATGTTATTGTTTTATGTAAAAATTTGTGACCCAAATCAAGATCCTGAAAAAGTACTAGAGCTGCCATGGGTAATGGGTCTATTGTTTGTTGGCAAGTATTTTCAAATAGAACTGTATAACAGATTTGATGCATACTATTAGCTTGCTGTAAGTAACGCATTGTACAAATCCTCCAATTTTCTGATCGATAAAAAACACCTCGCAAAGTTTGAAAGCTATATTACACATGTAACAAGTATTTAAGATTCATAGCTTGAGTATATATCTGTATCTTTACGAAATATGGTAAGTGCAGCCCTTGGCAAATAACATAGTAAACATCTAGTATTATCCTAACTGTTAAATGAGCTCCTATATATATCTTTTCATTAGAATTGATTGCGTTTGAGAATAAATTTCATCCAAATTTCTCATTATATTCTTGATCTTAAATATTGAAAAATTATTTCATAGCAAGTGCTGATTCAGATCATCAAAAATAAAAAGGGTAAAGAATTAGAAAAAAAAAAAGTTTACAAGACAGCCGAAAGTGTGGTA
The DNA here is from genome assembly GCA_030563945.1 of Geotrichum australiense. Taxonomy (NCBI): domain Eukaryota; kingdom Fungi; phylum Ascomycota; class Dipodascomycetes; order Dipodascales; family Dipodascaceae; genus Geotrichum; species Geotrichum australiense. Next base: position 58,526 of record JAJMKR010000115.1, on the reverse strand, counting down.
ACTTTTGCAAGAGCACTTTTCTAAACCTCCACAAAAAGCTTTAGTTATTCTGCTGGTCAGTTGGTTAGATTCCAAAAGTACAAACAATGGCATCTGTTGAAAAATAAAACCAGACCTTCATTTACTGGGTCTAGCGGAATATGCTGGAGAAAAGAGCAATTTCAGGTTGTTTTATAGTTATTAGAGAAATGGAACTAAAATTTTATAATAATATTATACCCGATTCAAACTTGCAAGCTTATTGGAGAAAATGTTAATTCTTTGGGTGCACGATTGTTTCTTATTATAGAGTCTTTTTCTTACTTTTTTATCTGATTACCTGCGATAGCACATAATTCTAGTCCCATCGAGCATACAACATATTCTTAGAATAACTGCTCATAGGATCTTTTGCACAATTTTAAATACATGACTTATACCTGCTACAGTCCCTAGACTTGTCAATTTTTAGGACAAAACACTAAAGTGGTTTGCCGTCTCTGTTATGAAGGGCAATATTTGGACTATCTTGAAAGCCTCTAGCAAAGTATATATTACGTACATACGTATCAATGCTTGCGCTGCTGAGCCTATATAGTTTCAAAATTTCAGTCCATAGAAATTATTGCCATCGTTTGATCTCAGCACCTAGTGGCAAAAAATGAAACACCAAGACTACGTTATAATTCTGTGTGTAGAATTGATTAAAAAAGTTTTTAAGAAAAAAGAACTGACTGAAGAATGAACACCTTTGTATTATATAACGTTATATTGCTTATTAGTTCTTTCCACAGCTAGATCTCCATTAAAGAACATCTGAGCATTTCAGGTAAGTGGAATTACAAGAAAAGCTATGAAATTGAAGTGAGAAGTTAAATTATTTTATCACTAAATATTCTGCAAACTGCATATTTCAGAAAATACACTGGTGTAACATTAATGTTCCTCTGCCTAGTTTGTCCCATATCTTAGAATCTACATCAGAATAATTTTATGTGAAAATTGTTTGAAAATATATGTGAACTTTCTACGAGATATATTTTTCTATTACCTTCTTCTATCCACAGGCTTAAAACAATATTCTACTAGACGTTTTAAAACAGTTGGATAACATCCAACAGCGAAATCCCAGATAGAAAGTTATTGACAGTCTGGAGACACATGCTATATGAGAAGCCTATAAAGTAATGAGCCCTAGTATTTTTGTGCAAATGGAGAAACCACCGGGCTGTCACAGCTCCAGTCTTGTACAGGTATCACAATATTTTGTAGGAATTTGGGTGAAGAAGGAAAATAATTACTCCCGTGTCTCTTTCTTTTTTGTTTATTTGGGCAATAGTACCATATGGTGTAGTTTGCTTTTTGCGTTTGTAATACGCTGTTCTATTTGCTTCACCGGCCGTTTTTGGACTCTTACACAAACTTATGTTTCTCCAATGCAGTTTCAGAATTCAGGGCTTTGTTGTCGTTTTTTATAACTCTCTAATATTTTTTCAAATCTCTGCTTTCTCTATGCATTTTGTCAAGTTTTTACAAAACGAGCCTCTATACTCATTTTTTGCTTCTTTCGTATCCTTCCAAAATTTTCTTTGTATAAGTTTCATTTCCGCAGGTTCTAGAAAAACACAGGATTCCAAGACAAGCGGAGAATCTATATGTTTTGTTGCCTAATACACTCAAAGATAGGCCTTTCACTGGTTTGTCTAAAAGTCCATATATCTCCTAACTACGTACTGCAGTACACGTATCATTTTTTTAGAATATTAAAATATCGGGTCTATCTTTTGTTCAATTCCTGAAGAACTGAACATTCAGAAAGGAGTACCTCTTAACTGAGATCTTGCCTCTGATACAACACTCAGTTATTTATTCTAACAAAAGGTTTAACTTGCCTTCGATACCTTTTGTCATCCATATTATGTATAGTAGTACTTTAAAGCAACAGTCTCAAATCACCCTTTCTTTAAACTGATACTACCGTCTAATCCAGAATTCGTCTTAAAAATACCTATGCAGGTATACTTCATCTGCTTTGTTAAAATTTCTTTCATACTGTAGCTCAATAATCGATAATAATTTAAAAACATACTGTATTAAGATTTGGACAGTTAAACATATCGATACATTTAAAAATTCAACCAGATCAGATACCACCTTCAAGAAACAAGCTGGTTGATTTTTTATTTCATTCGATAAAAGACCCCCTTACGCTAGAAATGTGATATGGCTTGTTTTTATTCCAACGCACATTCCAAGTTCGTAAATGTCACACATAAGAGCAATGATACGCTAAATACGAACAGGGCATGACACTAAAAGTAACAAAATTCAATAAAAAAATCTTTCCAATTGGTTACGTGTTTCAAAATGGTAAACTACAGATGTACCACTGACCAAATAACTCATTCAAATCAAGATTTTCAAACACACTGAAGAAAATAATGTGTATATGTATTATTATCAAACATACATCCCAAAATTTTATATCATTTTTATATGTATAAGGCACACTAAATGCACATAGTCTAATCCCATCCATCGCTATCATCATCATCGCTCTGCGTGACTTTGGTTTTTCTCTTATTTAAAGCTGCCGCCAAAGCATCTGCTAAATTAGCTGGTTGTCCCGGTCCACCTGGACCTGCCGGAGCAGATGCCGAAGGAGGAGGTGCTTCACCTTTCGCTTCCATCAGTAAAACACTAGGACGTTCCAGCTGGCTTTTGTCCACCTTTTTCAAACTTCCAATACCACCGGCTGACCTAATAGATGCCAATAAAGCATCTCTTCCACCGTCAACTGGTGGAAGACTAGGAGCAGGTGGTCCGGATGGTGGTGGAGGTGGAGGAGGTCCACCAGCAGGAGGCATAGGCGGAGCAGGCGGTGGTGCACCTGAAGAAAGTGGAGGTGGTGGTGGTGGTGGTGGTGGTCCACCCATTGGAGGCAATGGAGGTGCTTGCGGTGCTTGTTGTGGTGGAGGTGGAGGTGGTGGACCTCCCATAGAGGGTACTGGAGGTGCTGGGGGACCCTGTGATGGTGGAGGTGGTGGAGGTCCTCCCATGCCTTGAGGAGGAGGTGGTGGTGGTGGAGCTCCAAAAGATGGTGGGGGAGCCTGTGAGAAGGCGGGTGGTGGGGGAGGAGGAGGCGATGAAACCTGGGGAGGTAAAGGAGATGGCGGTGTCTGTGTAGAAGAAGTAGGTGGTAACGGCGGTACCGAGTTTCTTTGTGGGGGAGGAGGAATAGATGTCATAGGGTTAGGTGGTGGTGGGGGAGGAGGTGTACCTGCAGCCGGTTGAGTTCCTCTTGAAGGTGGTGGGGGAGGAGGTACTGGGTTTCTTTGCGGCCCTCCCACTGGAACCCTTTGTGGTAATCTTGGAGGTGGTGGTGGAGGGCCTCCTCTTTGAGGGGGGGCAGGCGGCATGTAATTGGAAGGTGCTTGAGGGTATCCGTAACCTGCCTGAGGAGGCGGTGTTCCGAACTGGGGGGTGTAATCGCCAGAACCAGACACTTGTCGTGGAGGCAACGAAGGAGGAGGAGGTACTGGTCGACCCTGTAATGGTGGTGCCGAACCACTTGGAACCCGCGGCGGTAGAGAAGGAAGCTGGGGAGCCTGTCCGTATGCAGGAGATGCAGGAGGTTGCCCATATCCAGGGGATGCAGGAATCTGTCCATATTGCTTGGGAGGAGGAGGAGGGACACCAGAGGCCGCAGGTGGATTATGACTAGGAGCATGGGAGCCAATGAAAGGCATAGCAGGAGGAACTTTTCTTGGAGTTGGTGATGTGGCATGTGAAGGTGCTGATTCTGATTCTGATTCTGGAGGAGTTGATGATTTGGATGGCACAGACGGCGGTGAAGGTGAAGGTTCTGAATCGGCTGCAAAAGAAGGAGGTGCAGGTGGAGGTGCGCTAGGTATTGACGGTGACGAAAATGAAGGGGGAGTGGAGTCCTGTGCTTGAGCTTGAGGTGGTGGTGGTGGTGGCGGAGGTGGTGCCCTGTTTCTTCGTTTGTTACTGAACTGATCGGAATTTCCGCTCGCGACACTGGCAACAGACGTCACTGTGGATGATCTAACGCGAGTAGCTTGGGTCTTCCGTGGGATGGGCGGCTCAAGGCCTACTAGTGGTCCGCCTTGTTGGCGAATGTAATCTTTGATAAATTCACGGTTCTCAGCAATCATTTCCTCAGTGATACCCTGGCTCGCGAGTTCTGCGTACAAAGGCCGCCATTCTTCAGGTGGCTCGTCGTCGTAGTAAACCGGCGCAATTTGTATCCTTTTACGAATGTGGTTGGGGTCACCCCTTGGACCGGGCGCCGATGGTGCTTCAGGTGCCTTTTTGAGAGCGATGGCGGCTTTGTTAGCGAGTGTAGCTTTTGAGGCATACTTTTCTTTTGAATTGACCCTTTTGAAGAAATGTGAAGCCTCGGAGTCGTCTTCGAATAGTAATCCTGCATAGCACTCCTCTAGTTCGAAAGAATGAAAAAATGAACGATCCTGGTTATATTGGAAGTCGATATACAGTTCCTGGTCCCAAATTACACCTCGATGACCCTAAAAGCGCATTAGACAAATCCCATACTACAAATGCTCCTATAATCAATTCAATGTACATACCTGAATGTCGACTAGTTTCAAAAAAAAGGTGTTTCCAACAAGGTCATTAACTAAAGCAATAGCGCCCGTTAACCCAGTATAAGTCCACGTCTGCGGGTCCGGGTGTGCTATGTACAATCTAGCAACGGTAGCATCAATTACCTTATTAGAAGATTTCGGGATTGCTCTTTTAACTTTCTCTTTGTCGGGAGCAGATATCAAGCCCATTGTAGTGAATGCAAGAGTGCTAATACTATCTTAGGTTCAAGGTTAGTTGAGAATGACTAGTGATGAAGTTTCCAAATTGTCAGATAAAACGCTAGTACTGTACTCTTTATAACCTAACCCTGGAACACAAAACCTAATGTAAGCTTGTGAAATGTTATTACTTTTACTGAATAGAGCTGCAAGACAATGGCAAGCATCTGGGATGGTTCTACAGATGTCTAAATTTTCTTTAGCTATATCCAGGTATCATGTTTGTAAACGCTATTGGTGCTCTCTTAACTCATTGAGACCAGTCGCTTAGTTTTATTGGGTGTCTCAAATAAATGGAAAGACGTCATGTAGAAATCTTGTATTGTACACAGTACCACCCACGCAGTTATCGTGTAAACTCTATCTAAGCACAAAACTGTCTTAAGACTTGTAGCACTCTAGACTGACCCATTATTGAGAACGGTTCTGGAGTTTACAAGGCAAAACAGTAAACTGGATAACTGGATATTAGTTGTATTATTGCTTAGATGTGTGCATGGGTGCATACTAGCTGGTGAAGTGATGAACTGGTTATCTTTAGTGTGTGGATGTACAGTGTGTCAGTGCGCATATATTGCGTTAGTGGTGATATATGATTGGCCGATGTTGGTTAAAGAAGATCAACGAATCAACAGTTCGGAAGTCAGTCAAGATAGTTTACTATTAAACCTCACTAGTTGGTTATACTCAAGTATACTTAATGTGGCACTAATCAGTAACAAGTTGCCAACAACAGTTGAACAGTATAATAATAATGGCTTAGAGAACCACATACTTATACATACTGCGGTCACTTCGGTCACTGCGGTGCTTGCTGGTCGGCGTCAAGCTTATTTCCGATTAATTAAGTAAAACGTATGATACTAGTGTATCAATTTTAATAACTGCTACATCTTTCCGCATCTGTGTGTGGAGAAATATCTGTCATAATTTACAGCATATACAGACAGTTATAAATTCTATTTCCATAGTTTACTGTCCACATATCGCCACAATCGATGTTGTCGAGACTATCATGAATTTCTGATCCATTATGCAACACACTTATATCTAATTGATCATTTAGAAAAGTTTACACCAAATATTTCTTGACTATTTTAGCACATCTCTCTGCGTCTATCTCTTGCAACACCTCCTCGTTATTCCTAACAAACGATTTCATTTCTTTGCTCACTTTTTCATCCATTTTGAGGCCTTGCACAATCACATCAAACAAATCAGCATCACGTCTCTCCAATTTCATTTCTGCCAGCAAAGCGTACTCATTATTTGAGCGGTACACTAATTGGACATGGTCAATCCACCCTTGTTCCTTTAGAGTTTCGACAATTTGAGAATTGGTATCTGGGGTATATACAGAGAGAACCGCAAACAGTGCAAGCTCTACATCTTCTTTCTCGCGTTTGGAGCAGGCAAGCTCGGTCAGGATAATGTCAAGCTTGTCCTGTGGAATCTTTATAAATTGCTCGTATTTGGCACAACTTCGAGCCAGAAAAATGCAAATTTCAAGTGACGGTGAGTCGGAAAGGAGCTCAAGGAATATATCAATAAGGGGTTGACGGACCAATTGGTTCCCATATATTAAGGCTGGATCAGCCATATCATAAGATTTGGTTTTGAGCCTGACGTTCAGATAGTGGTCCTCGAATGCTTCATTCAACGCTGAGAAAAAAGCCAAAGAGTCAAAATCCATTAGTGCTTGAAGGTAAGGATATTTTACATCTTCAGACTGCTCAGCATCGGGTTTCACAATTGTCCCATGGTTCTGAGGCCATGCGATGAATGATTCTCTAAACACGAAGTAATACACATAACACCTTCCTTTCCTACTTTGTTCCAAGTTTTCTGTCGGAAATTTTCTGCCAGTCAGTACATAAGCTAAATAAGGATATATCCTTGCAGCTTGGTCGGGATCGCTTTTTGTTAAGGCAAAAAAATCTATAAAGGGCATGATGTAGTCATCCATTATTTGGGTCCAGATGTAAATCAAGGGATCTCGTAGGCCATTGGTTCTACAGATAGCAATAGTAGAATCAATGTTTAAGTTCTTTGGTTCCACGAGGCATATCAATGATTCAATTTTCTGCTTGTAAATTTTTTCAGTGGCAAACTTTTCAATAAGTTCTGAAACGATTGCCGGAGGAACATCAAGTTTGTTATTTAGAAAAGGCAAAGATACTAGTCCGGTCAAAAATATATCCATTTTCTTCTGTAGTTTGAAAATATCATATATCTTGGTTGCTAACAATGGGTCCATCCCAATCACCTGCCATGCCTTAACCACAGTATTAGTCAACTCTTGTAATGAGGCTTCGTTCGTTGAAGAATTTTTGAAGCTATACTCCAACGATGCAACTATAAGCTCCGGAAAAGTTTTCAGAATAATTTCATGGCGCTCATCCTCATCTTCAGGTAATTCCACGACAGCAGAATCCCACGTTCCAAGATAGTACTGAATCCCTAGTTCAATCGCTTTAGTATACTGTCCGTTATCCATTGAAGTCAGCAATTTATCTGCCCAATTAGATATTGATCCTGCCACAAATTCGAATTCGCCCAACAAAAACAGTTTTCCTTGAGAAACGGAAATGCTTGGGAAAAACACATCGGCCGGAATGATCGGTTCGACTTCGCCTAATGGCGTTGTAAATTTCAAGTTTGAGATAACGTTCGAAAAGTAGTCGTAATGTCTGATATGTTTATCTGACAAGTCGAGTGTGCACGAAACTTCCATAGTCTCAGGATTGAGTAAAACCATGTATTGAGTTACAGTGATTAGCGCCAGTACTTTTGAGTTGATCCATTCTACTGATACAAATGGTTCTTCACCAACATATCTCCTTGAATCGTACGGATGGGCTGTAGGGATCCCGTCTTTTGATTTCATCACACGGATGCTGACTATAGTAAGCACATTCGACCAACAATATGCCAGCATTTCATTTTTCCATGCTAAACACCCACTGAATCCCATCGAGTTTGTAGTTGATTTCGGTCTGCCAGTTCTAAATATGATAGATGGAGCTTCCTGAACGGTGAAAAGAGCCAAAAGATGTGGTGTCAGAACAGCGCCTACATCGTACCTGTTCAGCTTACATGCAAGGGCACAGCTGGGTTTCGTCTGATCGTAAGTACCAATGATCCTCTGAGTGTGAACTGATCTTCCCAAAATTCCAGCCGTCACAGTGTGGAGGAAAGAAAGCCCATGTGTGTCTGCCGAGATGAAAGCGCTGTGGCGTTTGCGTAAAAATGACAACTGTATCACTGGGGTGCCACCGATGTGGCCTTCATCCTTAGGTCTATCCTGCGACTGAGGTAGAACTCTGATTATATAGTGATTTCCGTCAATTTCCCATGTGAAGATATGGCCTGTTGAGTATCCTGTGGCAAGATGCGTTTGGTCGTCCGAAAGCGCTAATGAAGTAACGGACCCGCACCTTGCAGCTTTTGTGTTCTGGCCAACAACACGAAGCAGATTCTGGTTGTAATCAAATATCAGTGCATAACCTTTTGACGTTCCTATGACCACGACAGACTCAGTAAGCAGACATGTTGGAGACCCGTACGTTTTCGAGTGGTTTTCCGAGTAAAGCTGAGCTGATATTTTTCGTAATTTAGTCCATCGAATTGGATCTTTCAAATTGCTTCTGCTAGAAGTCGATGATTGACTGTATTCCAGATGGCTATCGGACAAGCTAAAGTTAGTGTGGAACCTTTGATCTAAATGAGTGATGCTAGACTTGTACTCTTTCGCACATTAGAAATGGAAAAGTTAGATTAATGCGCTAGCAAGCAATTTTTTTTATTTTTCTGTATACATACCTGTTTCACTACTAGTATCGACTGGGCTATGAGCATCAATTAAGTCCGACATTCTCTAGTGAAGCAGGAAGATGGAAAGTCTAGTAGAAGGAAACAATTTTCATGAGTGCGAGTGCTTAGAGTCTCGTTTGTAGAGAAAATTTCAGAAAAGATGCAAAAGCTAAAACCCCAATATATATTTTTTAGTGGAGCTGGCCACTAACTAATCTAAATATGCAGAGATTGTATGTACACTGCCAAAGAGAAGATGATTAATGAAGTACCCTCGGGTAGCAATTGATGCTTACGGAGTCTTAATGGAAATAATGAATAAGTCTACTCAACTACTTAATACACTCAACTGTTAAAGTAAACTAACAAAGGCCATGTTTAATAAAAAAACTTTGCAAAGAAAGAATTTATTGATCCCCAAGATAAGTTATAAGCAATTTTATAGAAAAAAAAAAGACATACGCGCACAGAAAATATTAGAAAAAACATTGAATAATAAGACGTCCAAAATGGAATTAACAGCATCCAGCAGCTTTGGATTTATCATCATCGGGCTGAGGAGTGAAGCTGATAGTCTGACCCTGGCTAGGTTTGTTTTGATTGAAATCAGCCTGTAAAGTTTGATCCGAGTACATTCTGAAAATCTCAGTCAAAATTTGCTGGAAAGCAGGCTCAACGTTTGTAGCATCAAGAGCAGAAGTTTCGATAAACAATAGCCCGTTTTCAGTGGCAAAGTTCTTAGCTTCCTCAGTGGGAATAGCCCGAAGATGTTTTAAATCGCACTTGTTTCCGACCAGCATGACAACAATTTGAGGGTCAGAATGCTCTCGTAATTCAGTCAACCATCGCGATACACTGGCATATGAATCAGGCTTTGAAATATCGTACATTAACAGTGCGCCGACAGCACCACGGTAGTAGGCACTTGTGATAGCTCTATAACGCTCTTGACCAGCAGTATCCCAAATCTGAGCCTTAATGGTTTTACTACCAACTTGAACGGTCCTTGTAGCAAATTCGACACCGATAGTACTCTTACTGTCAAGATTGAATTCGTTTTTAGTGAATCGGCCCAAGATATTCGATTTTCCTACACCCGAATCACCGATAAGTACCACTGATCACACAACAATGTTAGCAATGCAAAAGTCAAACAATTATCAGATGATAAGGATCTGGGAAGCACCTACCTTTGAACAAAAAGTCGTATTCGTCACCCATTTTTTATTGATTGTATCGTAATAGAATGGTTTCTTCTTAAAATAGACCTCTTCGAAATGAAATTGTAGACAATGATTGTTCGTTTAGATTAAGAGGTTAAGTTAGAAGGTAAAAAGGAAAAGAAAAAATTAAAAACTGGATATAATTGAAAGGGTTGAGGTTGGATGGCACAAATATTTTTTTTATTATTTTTTCCTTCCTTTCTTTATTTTATTTGGCGGTTGAAACTGACTTTATCACAGTACTGTGGACAACAAACAAGTTAACGCCAGGTCATAAACAACAGCACAATGGCATGTAAGTAGCAAAGGGTTAGGGCTGAACCGTATTTATTAGTTTATGTCTAAGGCGAAAAGACAAAAGACTTAGTTATAATGCTGTCAGGTGCTTGCTTGAACTAGAAGTGGAGTTGACAGGTTTGTTTAAACTTTAAAGTAGTTCAAAACTTCACCTGTCAAATGGAATGAAATCAAATAAAAGTGATCTGATCTGCTATTTCGTATCTTCAAAAATACTAGAAGTGGCATATAAACTATCAGTTATTTTCGTATTAGTTAACGATTTTACTGGCAGGTAACAATTAGCCAGCCGATATTATTAACGATTGATTAACACACACAGTCACTTTATACATGCAGGAGCTACAGTACGTTCAACATAACCCTTAAAGCAAACAGCATAGAACTTATATTTAATGCTTTAAAGTACTGTACATAGCTTATCAGTTAAGTCTTTTCTGAGCTGTATGTATGTCTTATCTCGTATGTACCAAAATTTGCACTTAACCCGCATAACCGCAGAAAGCGACAATCATGACTACCCATCAGCAACCTCAAAATGAAAAAGAGAGGCACTCAGAATTTGGGTTTCCACTTTCCTTTCTTGTTTTCCTCTTTCTTCCTTAGTAGGTCCAGTACCAACGGCAAGTCCACATCTCCACTTCAACTTAATCGTATATTTACCATCAACACCGAACAGCTACAATAGTTTTTGTTGTTGACCAAATCGAAAGCTTAAGTCTACAATTATTTCTGTCGAAATTAAAAGGCCATTAGTTGCATAATCGAAACAAATCGAATCAAATCATCTCAAACCAGGTTCCTCAAAATTGCATCATGTCAACATTTTTGTTAAATAGAATTAAAAAGGAAACAAGCCGTCTGATCTCAGATCCCGTTCCTGGAATCACTGCTGTTCCCCACGAAGACAACATGAGATACTTTGATGTTACCATCGATGGCCCCCGTCAGAGCCCGTACGAAGGTGGCAAATTCAAATTAGAACTGTTTCTTCCTGAAGATTACCCAATGGGTGCCGTGAAGGTTCGTTTCCTAACCAAAATTTACCACCCAAATATCGATCGTTTAGGAAGAATCTGTCTAGATGTGTTGAAAAAAAACTGGTCTCCTGCCCAACAGATTTCAACTATTCTACTTTCAATTCAAGCGTTGTTGGGTGCTCCCAATCCTAATGACCCTTTGGCAAATGATGTTGCCCAGCATTGGAAGGAAAACGAATCAGATGCTATTAGAACTGCTGAAGAATGGACCAAAAAGTATGCGATGGAAAACTAATGTGCTATTTCGACTTACCTTGCTCATATATCGCAGTTCGTGGTGTCTAGTGGTTATCGGCTGATAAGCCAATTAGTTATAATCCAGCTTAGATACTTTGATGCTATAAACTATTCAATGATGAAATGAATTTTCTTATTTACAATGAATGCATTAGAAGTTGGAATACATCTCTCATATCAGATTATTTAGAAGTAAGAAGGGCACATCATTCTCATTTTATCCAGGTGGTTGATTCCAAATGCTTGCCTATGTAGACTTATGTATCATTCTAAAAACCACATATTTTTCAGGTCCCCCGATGTGATTGACTACATGAGAATGATTCTATTCTACGGTAAATACTGATGCCAATGATGCAAAATCAATTGAGTTTCACAATGATTGAAAAACGTAAACATGAAAAAATTCGTAGTTAATCATAAAAGTTATTATCACTATTAATTTTTTGGAGCTTAAGTGGTCAAACTGACGATGGTGTTAATGACATCCTTGTTGTTCTTCTTGAAAGCAGCAAGAATCTTAGCATTCGAGGCATCAGATTGGTCCTTAATGAGAGCCAAGTCTTCTTCAGACAAACCGGCTTCCTTAAGTTCCTCGGCGGTAGGCTCAGTCTCGTCTTCAGCTTCCTCTAATGAGACCTTAGCAGCGGCAGCTTCCAAGTCAGCAGTGATGGAAGCTTGGTCTTTGGGTGCTTCAGTAGAAGCTTGAGCTTGAGCAGCAGCAGCTTGGGCGGCAGCATTGGCTCTAGCAGCAGACAAATCTTCAGTCTTGACTTCACCGAAGACCAAGTAGGAGCCGGAGCTTCCGTTTCTGTAAACTTCAGGTTGAGCAATGACGAAGATGGTATTGGGGCCACGTCTGAAAGTCACTCTTGTGATACCCTCAACCTTCTTAAGGCCGAGCTTTTCAAAGTTCTTAAGAACCTTCTTGTCAGCCTTGGGGTAGACCTTAACTTCAGATCCGTTGGGAATTTCTTCGTTGATTTCTTCGATAGACATTTTGTTGGTAGTGGTGGTTATGTGGTTATTTTTGCAATTGAGCTGGTCTGGAAAAGAAGTAGCAAAAGGCGTAGGACCTGTGAAAAAAATTTTTATTGGTGTGAAAAATTCGAAAAGAAGAGCCGGTTTAAGCAAGACCCCTAGCCCTGTATGTGAATTTATAAGTTCACCCTAATCATTCAGATGGTAATTCATGGTACACAAACTATGCGCAATAGAATCAAAAGATCAAAAATAATAACCGGGCTGATCTCCAATATGATAGTGTAGTTGATTTCACGTTTGATACTGGAGTTGTTTTATATATTTTCTATATTGCCGTTATTTTAGAATGTCCATAGGCGAGACAAGCTTTAACATACCGGTAATCATTTAATACAAATCACACCTTTTTCTTTAGCATCGAAAGATGAACCGATTTCAGCTCAAACCATTCAACCAACTTACCGTTAAACAATACGAGAAAACTCACACTTGGGATAAAACTCCCAAAAGACCATTTTATTCTTGGATTCTGGAACAATTTTCTCGGAAATAGACATACATCAGGTAACATATTAACTATAAAATCACAAGAATAGTAAGGTTCTCAAACATCTCTATCCAAAGCTAAATTTACACACATAAAACAAACTTTCAAACTTGAATGACAACCCACACATATATTTCTGAACCTATTCAAAAGACCGGGTTTGGCTACACGACATAGGAACAAAAAACATTCAAACAGCCAAAGAGTTCAATAATTATAAACCTATTACTGTAGAATAAGTTTTAGAATCTCAATCATATTGATAGAGAGTTTGCAGTCTGGTTATTATTTCAATCCAACTTTCATTCAATTGTAGGGGTGCTTTAAGACTTATACTTTAGTCTTTATAATTAGACACCACAGTTTCAGGGTAACCCTATCGCCTAACTTTTTATTTTCAGCTGGCTGCTTAAATTGTGTGGCCTCTCTTTTTACACACACAATTTACCTCTATACAAACACCAACATACGCAACCATGAAGCCTGTCGTTTCTGTAAGTCTGCCATTCTAACACACCGCACCTACTTCATTCTTTTTATTCCAACACTAACATTTTGCTTCCTAGCCTCTCGGTGCCTACTTTTGCACAGGAATTTCAGTTTTTGGGATTCTAATCCTTTCAGTGCTAGGAATTTTGTTTTACAAGGGACATGAGTCTTTGGTAGGCAGCATTAACGACCCTGAAGATGGAAAGGCCGTCGCACACACCTTGTTTGGTGCCGTCTTTGTTTACATTTGCTTCTTGGCTTTCTGCTCGTGCCAAATCTGGACGATTAAGAGACAGGATAGTATCCGACTCTAAACTTTTGCATAGATGTTTTTTATTATTAATTAATTTTATACTTTCGACTCATTCATCTGCGCTGTGCTGGAAATGTACCGGGAATTGGAATTGGATATGTTACTCGTAAAGCTGGCTGTATATTCGGGATATATAGGAGGCAAATTCGGGAGAGGAGGGAAGTCGGTAGAGATAAGAAAAGAGTTGGATGTCGAGAGGTCCCAGTCCATTCTGAAGTTTGTCTTTATCGTCTAGTTCAAGAAACCCAGATGGTGTGTTGGTTATCAGATACAGCAATTCTTGTAGGATTTCTTTGCCCCGTTTCTCAATCTCTTGAACTATAGCAATTCCTTCGGGGGTACTTGTAAAATGTCGAACAGTTTTACTACTGATAAAGTCATCTTCACTGCTAGAGTTATGAAGTAAACTTTTAGCAATCTCCATTCCTCGTTCAAATAGCCGTAATCCATTGTGCTCAGAGTCGGTTTCAATTGGATATCGTTGTTCCAAAAATTGTATCGAGGTTGCTGTCCACTCGTCTTGCAGATATCGTTCAACAAAATTAGGTACTATTTGTGCTCGATGTTCCCCTTCTCCAAAAGTACATTCACGCTTTGATTTATCGAATAAAGTAGATACTAACCACCAGTCACCTAAAGTTGTAGCAATAGAGACTCGGTAGATAGGGACTCTTCCTACTGCCGGATGTAGCAGGTTCTGTCGAATGCTTTTTGCGGTTGTATAGATTGTCCTTGATTTGTCTTCATCAACTAAAAACGGTAACTTGTAACTTGACAAAGGAGCACTATGCGGTGATACAGCGGTTACGGCCAGATATTGTGACAATCCCTTCAGCTTCAAAAGCCCAATTATCTCGATCGATTCAGGATCCGTAGGCAGGTTATCTTTCGGATCAATATTATAGACAAATAATGTAAGCTTACGCTCCGAAGAAGAACTCACAGTTTCTTTTCCATTTTGAAAGAGCGGTGCAGGAGGGTTGGTGTACAGAGGAAACTGATCGAACACATAACGGACTGAATCAGGCACCTTTAACCATGATTTGACTGACATTGTTGAGCTGATTTTCCTTGGATTGCACGATTTCCACGAGAAAAATAGGAACTGGAAACTTCACTCTGATCAGACTTGATTTCTATGGTTTAGGGTTCAACTCCACCATTGGTTCGGGGAATTCGAGATAATCAAATTCCTTCATAATTCTTTGATATTCGAATCAGAAATCAAGAACTAATAGAATGCTACGTTTGAATAGAAGACTGTTGAAACCTATTTGGAACAAGTCCGTTGCTACAAGAGTGTGCTACTCGGCTTTGACAATCACAGACCCCTTAATTATCTACGAAAACCGAGTTGCAAACGGCCAGCTTCTGAGAGATGAATCCCAACATCGTGCAGCTATTGAGTGAGTCCAAGCAAAAAGGCAATTATTAACGTCGAATTTTTACTAACGTTTTAAGACTTCACAAACTATATGATCGACTAAAGGACTACACACCACCTCCAAATTTCAAACAGCGAATCCGAGAATTATCAATCCAGCTCGAAGAACAGGAAAGAAAACAACAACTGACACCAAAGAATTCTAAAGCGTGGTACCTAGCCAACGAAGAGAGCCGAGAATTGATAAAGCAGCTTTCTGACGAAGAAGAATTGCTAAAATGCGAGTTTCCCGAAGGTCTTCTTCTTCATGGTGAAGTGTAAGTGTTTCTTCCCGCGTCCAAATTGAATGGTTCATTTGCTCACATATTCATGAATAGCGGATGCGGTAAAAGTATGCTCATGGATTTATTCGCCGACTCTTTACCCCATGTTTCTAAAAGAAGGCTTCACTTTACCAACTTTATGCTGGAAATTTATGCTCAAATTCACGAAACTTCCAACCGACGAAGAAGCATGTCCAAAACCTCGAAAGTATACCTCGAAAATGATTTCATATTGCTGGAGATAGCTGAGAAAATGATAGATCGTAATACCGTTTTACTCCTGGATGAATTCATGCTACCCGATATGTAAGTCGTTCCAAACTAGGTGCTTTTCAGTTTCTGCATAGTGCTCAGATTAACATTTTACGTTAGTGCCTCTGCTAAGATCATCCAGACCCTGTTTGTGTTTTTCTTCAAACTGGGTGGTGTACTAGTGGCAACCTCCAACAAGCTTCCAGAGGAGCTTTACGCAACTGAATTCCGCAAAGATCTTTTTACCAACTTTTTCAGAATCCTTCATCTGCGATGCATTTCATACGACATGCGCAGTAATACTGATTACCGCGAACTCCTCTCCTCACAAGCAGCCGGTGCAGAAATTCAGCCCAAATCAACCTACTATACATCAAAGTCAGAATTGACTGAAGCTATACAATCCCTTGTGCCATCGGCTTCTGTTTTCTTGTCGGCCCGCCCGACCACACTCACGGTTTATGGACACCCAGTCGAGGTTCCATGGCAATACAACGGTGTAGCTTATTTTGACTTTGCCGACCTCTGTGAGATCCCGCTCGCTTCGGCCGACTACATTTCTCTCGCTTCACATTTCCATACATTCATTCTTGACAACGTCCCCGCACTCAAAATGAACATGAAAAACGAAGCGCGTCGTCTAATCACGCTATTAGATGCCCTTTACGAATCCAAATGCAAACTCTACATTCTCAGCGACAAACCCGTCGAAGACCTTTTCTTCTCGGATGTCAGGGAAAACGTCCTTGACCAGGATGCCGAAGAAGATAAGCTCACGCAAGAAATGGTTTCCGAGTTCGAGCGTGAAATCAACGAGCCTTTCCGACCCAACGTATCAGAGTACAAGGACGAAGAGCAGCACGGAGACAAGGACGACCCTTCCAACCAATTCTTCCCTGAAACAGAAAAGAAACAAGACCTTAAAGCATTTTCTGGGGAAGATGAGAAGTTTGCTTACAAGCGTGCAGTGTCGCGATTGAAGGAAATGACGGGGTCGGAGGTTTGGAGAAATACACCATGGGCTCCGTTAGAGTCAGTCGCCAGACCGTGGGAGACTGTCCATGAAGTTGCTCCACTTGAAAAGTTGGGCGACGAAAAGGTATTGGGATCTGAGAGGGCTGATGCCCCAAAGTTTCAAGACGAGCACTTTTGGGCAATGAGAGCGTGGGGTCCTGGAAAGAGAATTAAGGACCAGCATGCAAAAATCTGGATTAAGGGTCATGAAATGTTCAAACTAGATGACTAAAAATCTCAGCCATGCATACCTCAGCTTCCCTAGGAAACATTGCTGGTATAGCATAGTTCCGGCATATTACATCATTGTTATATTATTACAATATTTCATCGCGATATAACAGTGTATAAACAATGTACATAAAGTTTAAATACCACTTGAAAGCTCACCAAACACTTCCAAATTCTTCTTTTTCATAATCTTCGTCATCGCCCCAGCTTCTTTGCACTGAAGGCTTGGGCATTTCCAGCTGACCACCAAACACGGGGTTAACGTCAAGTCCCTCCGGCTCACCAAGCTCTGTTTCCAGCTTATCCAAGAGTTCTGGAGGCAAGGTTGGCTCGTATTTCCTTGCTCGACTTTTATGAGTTCCACCTAGACCGGCACCCCAGGTGATTATCATTTCTGTTAACGTCGGGATTAAGAATGGTAAAACTGCTGCAGCGTTTAAGAACAAAGTGTCGTCTGTATGGTATTCAGATTCATGTTCTGGAGCAATAACGCTCGACGTAGGCGCCACGGGAACACGCGACTCCACATGCGTTGGGTCCTGCGAGTTTTCATCTTCCTTCTGTTCCTCAGGCTCTTCAGCTTCATCTTTCTTTCGTTCGATAATTTTAGGCACTCCATCGTTAATCTTCTTTGCCATTTTCTTCTGTACTTCAATGCCACCTTTTGGTTCTAAAACATTATGGATGGTGGTATTCACAATTCGATTAGCATAATTATCATCTCTCGAGAAATGCAGGTTAAGTTGGGAAAGATATGCTTTATACTCTTTTGAGAGTCCCTTTTCACCGACTTCTGCTCGGTATTTATTTGCAACATGAAGAAGCTGAATAGAATTGAGTGTCGTCAGTTGTTGCAAGGTAGCTGCAACTGTACCCAAATCGTTTCCGATCGCTGTGAAACACTGGAGCCACTGCAAAATCTCAATCAATGGCGTGAAATGCTTTCGACAAAGTTCCACGATCGAAGGGTATTTTGATTTTTCGTTCCTATGAAACTCATCTTGAACTTCTACTGTTCTATTATTCGCACGAGCCCAATCTTCAATTGCTGAAATGTTCAATCTTATTTGCATGGCTTGACTTCTCGCAAGATACTTTCTGTTATCGAGAATCCTATTAAACATTATGCATCCAAGCCAGTATAGAATTTGGGACATTAGTTGTTGGACAATAATTGGATGCACATCATATAAATCCATAACGAACAGAATAGAACTCAGAATAGATGTAACGTTTCTAGGTGATGGCAGCATTTTCTTTTTTGGGGTCGGTGGTCGGACAGTTTCATCCATTTCTTCTTTATGCGTTTTCTTGGGCTTTGACTTCTTGAAAATCCTCCACTCACTTTGATACACAATTTCGTCTAGACCCGGAATAGTATGGAAGTCTAAAATAGACGCATCTAACACCAGATCCAGTCTCCTTTCGGCATCTTGTGCTATCAAAACTGTAATATCTGTGATCAACTCCGACAGCCTCTCTTGATGTATTATTGATGCTGCCACCAGTCCATTATCTCTTCGCAAATAATACAGAAGTAATGTACAGTTTGACAACCAAAATGCTAAAAAAGCTATATCTTCTTTTTTCTCCATCACCAACTTTCTGATTCTTTGGAAAGCTGGTTCCAGTAAGTTTTCCACAACATCAGACGAACCAAAATGATGTGCGTAGCGTGCGCAAAGAAACAACAGATTGGCAGGAATGGGTTTTTGTGAATGACTTCGTTTAGGCTCCATTTGGGTAATAGCGATATCGAGAATTTGGGGAATATCCGACTCACTGAAAACAAACATTTGATCCGGTAAGACCCTATCCCATTGGAATCCTCCATCATTTAGATCGTCAATATTAGAACTAAACCCATTGATGTTGTCATCCTCATCATCTGATTCCACTCGTAAATGCGACATGTTGACATCTAAGTTAAATGCACTTTCCTCTATTAATTGATCGTCTGTAAACCCTTTTGAGCTTTCATAAAAGTCTTTAGAATGATCACTCGCCATATAGCCACGGCCTGTCAGGTACACATAAACGTCTGAATATGGAGACACAAAGTCAATTGCGGATCTTCCTGTCGAGGTTTTTTTATGCAAATCAGCACCATTTTCAAGCAGTCTTTCGACAACATGAAGATGGTTATTATTGATAGCCCACATCAACGGTGTCCACTCTGAAGTTTTATCTGGTAAATCGACGGATGCTCCATATCTCATTAGTTCATCTACAACCTCGTCGTGGCCAAAACAACTGGCGTATACCAAAGCAGATTTGCCTGAAGAATCAACTTTGTCAATCTTTATGTATTTTTTCGCACGACCCCCTAATAACTCTCTCACAGTTGAGTTATCGCCTTGCCTGGCTGCTTGAAACCACGCTGTTTCCAATTGTTCCTTCTTTTTGTCATCTGACAATTCTTCGTCATCTAAGACCGCATCGATGTCAATGTCAGCAGGCTCTTCTTCTAAACTGGCTCCTGAATTTCTATTTTTATCAGGCGATAATGGATTAGATGTAGTGCTCCATGGATCATATATATCTGCCTTAAAAGTTTGAGCGGCCGGACTTCTTACTAGGTCTGGTAAGCTCGAAGGATCTATAGGAACAGGCAGACTCGGTGGCAACTTGTCGGTCATGATTCAGGTAAAGGAATGTGAATGCGCAAGCTGTCAATAAGAATGGTGTTTAGTAACTGGACAAGTTAATTTGACACTACAGAAGTAAAATAAACTCTAAAACACGTCTGGTGGTCTATGTCACAAAAACTTATAATACATGCATAAAATAACTGTGTCTAATAATTGAGTCTTCAATAAAGTACCGACTCATAATGTTAGGTACGGTGATACTTGAAACAACAGTCAAGTCATTTCAAGGAACAATTTGCTATATCAAAATAGTTCAAATCTATATTAGGTTCCATTGTTAGCCAACATGCACATATCACCGAAACCCATTTTGTAAAACATAGGATCACCTCTAATACCGTTTCTGCTTAAGAAGTACCAAGAACTCTTTGAACCCCTAGTATTCTGATTTTCTGGCAATAGCTATTGATATTGTAATCTAGTGTAAACTTGAAATTCCGGCTCTCTAACATCTCGTAAAATAAATCCCCACTGTCTCCTGCCCTATATTTATGCGCTAGCACTAGCTTTGTATTCTCAAATGCGACCAACTTCTCAAGTATGCACAGTAACGGTTCAAAACTAGACCTGTTGTAAATGCAATCTGTTACAAGCACAATATCCCATCCTTCCGTTAAGCCGTTAGGAGAAAGCTTATGATACAAAGGTCTTGGAATACGGTCAGGATCTGTTTCTTCCCACTCAAGAGGCTGGAATTCTACTCTGTTTTTGGTCGCACTTGGAGTAATACTGACATGAGAGGTAGTTCCAGTTTTTGGCAGATTTGGCAGATTCAGATCGATGTTTCGCTGACAAGCCTCACGAGCTTCTTCAAAATCGGTTTGCACCACGCGAGATCCGGGGTACTTCGCTGCCATTACCAACCCTGTGAAACCACACCCCGCGCCTAGCTCAATGACCGACCGGGGTTTACCTACAAACTCTGGCAGTGGTGATTGAGGATTACATAGCTCTTTTGATACGGCAAGGGCAGCATCCCATATGTGACTTGCTATATCTCCCTTGGTTTCCTCAATTATGTTGATGTTGCAACCTGGGCACTCTGATTCCAGAGGTCGAAGGGCAAGATACTCACTTTCACTTGTCGCTTTATCCCTGGATGAGTCGGATAATTGGCAAGGGATACTTTCGATTGCTAGAAATATTTGTTTAGGCTTATTGGCTACAGCAATAGAGTCTCCGTAGCTTTCGAGCAGATAATCAACTACATCATTAGGATTGGGTACTCGCACCTTGAGCATGAATTTTGATCCAGGTGGTGCTGACAGTGGTATTTTACCTGTATATGTCATGGCTCTTGATCCTGTTGTCCATTTGAGAATTTGTTTATCGACAATAACGTTTTTGGAAGGTCCCTTTTTCGAGTTTGGCTGTATTACAATCAACACTATTTCTAGATCCAATTCACCATAAAAAAACATTTCTCCCAGATCATTAGTCACTGTCAACACTGACTTAACGTCAAAGCATTTTGACTTTAAATTCGTTGTGCAACTCGGCCGCTTGTAAAACTTGATATACATGTACATTTTTCGAAAGTTGATCTGTGATGCTGCCGTTAGAAGGTGATAATAACAAGAAGAGATGAAAACCAAGATGAAAAATTTTATTTTTTTCAGGTTGTTATTTACATTATGATTAGCTTATATACAAACAAAACACACATTACTTCAAATATGCCGTTGCTTATTTATTGGGCAGGCTGTGCTTCTAAAGTCTTGACAAAGTACTTCATCAATAAGTTTCTTTTGATGTTTGTTTTCATGTTTTCGGGTTCGGTCTTTCCCATGCTGGCCAAAATAGCGTTAGCCTTTTCTGGTTCCTCTTGGAGCATTTTTGCTGCGTAGTCACCAAAGTTTCTCTGGTTGATTTCAATATTGAGGTCGGAGAACTTTTGTCTGATTTCATCTAATTCTAGTTTGTATAAAGGTGTTGTGTTGGGCCATGTTATATTGTATTTTCTCATGATTTCATTCACAAATTTCTTATCGTCTTCTTTGATAGTTTCACTAGCAACTTGGGGTGACAATAGATATGCTTTTCTCAGATCGTCCAATTGTTTTGAGATTGCTAGGTTTCCGTCGCTTGTTATCTTTTTGGACAGGTTTTCCTTATATTCCTGAATCTTTTGCAGTTCCTCAGTCGCGACTTTTTCGGGGGCCTCTTCCTTGTACTTAATCCAGGCCAAACCTTTATTTTTCAGAATTTCTGTAACCGAAAAAAACTTTCTAGCCGAGAGCGGGCGAACGTATTCAATTCTAACAATATCACCTTCTTTACACTTGTTGGCTTCATCATGCACTAGGAAATCTTTAAATCGGACGATATCCTTCTTGATAACACTAATATATTTCATTTTTTGAACACGAACTTTCACAGTTTTGTTCATTTTCCCGTGGGAAACAACCACTCCAACGAAGTTCTGTCGTACCATTTTAGCTGTTTAGTTGTGATGGAGTTGGCCTATGCGATCTGGTTGGTGGAGGAAATTTTTTAGGTGAAAACCAAAAAGACTGAAAAATTGTTTTTTGACTTTTTCATTTTTCGCTCGGAGGGTAAGCAACACACGTGACACAATTAAAGCTTATAGCTTAGTATTTAGGCTTTATCATATGAACTGCGTTCTACACAACTGTGACCAAAAAAAAAAAAGATCGTGAGGCCTTCATTGATTGACAATGATTGTAAATTTATTATCATGCACAGTGTTATCCTCAATGCAGCTCTTATGGTTTGTCCCAATTCCTAAAAAAGTTAGGTTGAATAAATTAAGGGGTCGTTGATCTATACGAATCAATTATCACTATTAAAAAACACCGTGTCTCGACATGATCGGTATTCGTGTCTTACAAACAAAAAAATTAGTCGTACAGAACGCAATATATGGATCACGTATACAAACTGTTCATATTCATAAGCCCATACGTCCACACACATTTGAATCATCATTTCCCAGTTTTTTTAACATTGTATTCACACCAAAAATCTATATAATATTGATTAGATTAAGTTAAGTTAAGTTAGGTTTCGTTCGGTTGAGTTGAGTTGAGTTTGGTTTAGGTAGAGAGATTTTCTTGTTTTATTATGACGATGCGTTTTGTGTAATGCTGGTTTCTCGACTATTAGAAGAAGGACGTTCGAACATTGGGATTTCGGTAGTTGTTGTAGCAGCAGCGTATTCCTTACGAAGTTCCACGCCTTCAACTTCTCGAATGTATTTGATCTGGACAGGAATCATCTCAATCAATGGGGCCAATTTATCCTCAATGAATAAAACAACCTTAGACGAGGGTTCAGTCATAAAGTTCAAATAACTCATTGCGAGCAAGTATCCGGCAACCATGGCTAAAGCGTGAACAAAGAATGCAGGGCCGGGCAGTACCAAGGACACAATGATTAGGAGTAGGAACGGTGAAGACCATGTGGGAATAGTGAAAGAAGAAGTGATGTATATTGTTGGTGCTCTTTGATTTTCTTTGTAGGCGAAATATGCAAATAGAGAAAATATCCAAACACTAAAGTAAGAACTTGGTTAGCTAGATCGTTTCACGTTATTGCAGATACCAATCAGACAGATATTTGCTGAGGAATTCAAAGAATACATACCTGGATCCCAGCACGGAAGCTCCTGAGAACAGGACCAATTGCGATAAGATGTAAAGTATTCCTGCAATTGTTGCTAATGCATTAAGAACGATTGCAGTTCTAACTGTTCCGTTATTCCTTTCGAACAAAGCAAGAGCGGGATACAAGAACCATATGTTTAGTAGGAAATGGAAGAAGTTATAGTGAAACATAGGGTACCATGTTAGTCGGTTTATTTCAAAGTTCTTGATGAGCCCGGTATTTAACTTGAGATTTTCGACCCAGTTAGGGAAGATAGTTCCCAAGATCAAGAGGATGAAAAGAAATACAGATAACCCAAATGAGATCGCAGGAGGTGTACCCTTCCTCGAAGGCAAATGTGGATGTAGAAGTTTCTGAACGGTACCGATGTGCTTAATGTTAATCATAATCAAAGACGCTCTTTACACTGATCTGGGCAAACTTTTGGTGTGAAGAAATGAAGAAAAACTGTGAAATTTTAGTGAGTTGTCTTTGAATTATTTTGGCCAGGAAAAAATGAATTTTAGCTTTGTTTGATGCTAGGTGACAGAACAAAAAAATGCAAAGCTAGTAGGTTGATATGTAAATATATGTCATATATCAGAAAGTGTAGATTCCAAAGTGCATTCTATCCTGTTTATCTTTCCAGTTTAGTCTGAGTACTCGGCAGCCCAGCAAAATTATAAACAGCTTATTTTCCCACACAGAATACGAAAACTGCGTGGTGTGTGTACGCCTTCACTAAGTTGCGCTTCGCAAGATATGCTCACCAATTTGAACCGGAGCCAGATTCCAAAATCTATGGCAACCAGTAGAATCTAAACCCTACTCAACAAATATCATGAATGCATTGCCTAAATGAATTAGATTTGCTTGATAGATCCCATCAACCGACTTTGTACCAACTTAAGCTGACGAGTAAACATAGAAAATAGAGTTTTTATGGCATTGTCATCTTTCTTCTTTCAGGCAATTTTCGAACTTCTTTATTTTAATTTTGTTTGTTTTCTTTGCTGGTAATCTCCATAACTCTCAATCTTGCACCTTCTCATTCGTTGTGAAATCCAATAGGCAACTCTCTAGCATATTTGTCTAATCATACTGAAGGTCTTGTGCATTTTTGCTCATTTTTGTTCATCTCAGTATCTTCACGCAATTCGGTCATTTTTAGTGTGCAGCTTTTTTTTTGGCGTATTTTTATTTTCACCTTATCATGTTTTTGAGAAGCAAAAAGACTACATCGAATCTTGACCTTTTACAGAGAACTTACGACGATGCATACAAGTCTTCTGTGCAAGCTCGTATAGCCGAAAATAACCAGAACTATGAAGCAGCTTTAGACTCTTGGAGAACGACAAAGCGGACAATTGAGTCCCAGCTCAGTCTACTAACCAACCAAGCCAAATCAAGTCAAGAAACAGTGCTAATGACGAGTATAATGCAAATTGATAGACAATGCTATGAACGAATTATGTCACTTAGAAAATATCTAGGATCGAACGGTTCACCCCTTAATTCCCCGAGCGAAGGTTACGATGATGACGACGATGAATCGTATGAGCATTCGGGCCCGTTTGCCAATTTCAGCTCAGCAAAGCCAGCTAGTTCCCAACCTTCTAGACGAAACTCAGCAACAGCCAGAAGTGAATCATCATTGAACAATGCAAGCCATAAAAGGTCTTCATCGGATCATGCAAGCACACCATTTCATTCAGCGCCTTCAATTTCTATGACAAGAGCCTCGAATAATTTCATATCTCGCACTCCTAGTCCTCAAAGCCAACAACAATCACGCTTCCCCGGGCCAATGCCTTTGCGCAAGACAATGCGGAGCGAGAAATCCAACATGAAAAAGTTAATGGGCGAGAGACAAGCTGCTTCTAACGCAGCTTCACTAGCCTGGACTGTAAAGAAATCACCTAATTATAATCCCAACGCAGCCTTAAAGGCGGCAACAACATCAACGACTGTACAAGGAATGGAAAAGCTTAGCATCAGTAATAAGAAGAAGCCCGTTGCCAAAGTCGCACCTGTACCGCAATTCCAACGAGTGTATAACCCGAAAGTTGTGAGAACGTCGTCGAGTCCTCAGCTTAAACCAAGGCAGACGCCCAAGCTTGCACCCAAAAAGACGGCAACCAAAAAAAGTACTGTGGCAGCATCGGCTCCGGCGTCAACTAGCAGCACGCCAAAATCAAAAGATCCCGAACCTGAACCAGAAGAGGATTTGGACGAAGACGAGTGGATTAAAGAGGCGCGGAAAAAGATCAAAGGCAAAGGAATTGATGAAAATGCCGCGAATCAGATATTTAATGATGTTGTTGTGAAGGGTGATCCTGTTTATTGGGATGACATTGCGGGGTTGGAACAGGCTAAGACTTCTCTAAAAGAAACGGTGGTGTATCCATTTTTGAGACCAGATCTGTTTAAGGGACTGAGAGAACCTGCTCAAGGAATTTTGCTGTTTGGCCCGCCAGGTACAGGTAAAACGATGCTAGCCCGGGCAGTTGCCCAAGAATCGAATTCCACATTTTTTTCAATATCGGCGTCATCCTTGACATCCAAGTTTTTGGGAGAAAGTGAAAAACTTGTCAGAGCATTGTTTCTTATGGCCAGGGCGCTGGCTCCTGCTATTATTTTCGTTGATGAGATTGATTCACTACTATCAGCAAGATCCGATAGCAACGAGCACGAAACATCTCGAAGAATTAAGACTGAGTTTCTTGTACAGTGGAGTGCTTTACAACATGCAGCAGCTGGCAAAGAGCATGAGGATGTTTCAAGGGTACTGGTTTTAGCAGCGACCAATTTACCATGGACAATTGATGAAGCAGCCAGAAGACGATTTGTTCGTCGTCAGTATATTCCATTGCCCGAGCCTGAGACCCGACTCCACCACGTGGAAAAGCTCTTGAGTCACCAAAAGAATTCGTTGACGGACAAGGAGAAGGCGAAACTCATCAAACTGACTGACGGGTTTAGTGGCTCAGATCTAACGGCATTGGCGAAAGATGCCGCAATGGGGCCGCTGCGGTCTTTAGGAGAGGCGCTGCTTACTACACCGACGGATAAGATCCGACCGATTAACTTTGAGGATTTTAAAGCGTCGCTGAAAACTATTAGACCGAGTGTGTCGAAAGAGGGACTTAAGGTGTTTGAGGAATGGGCCAAGATGTATGGAAGTTCGGGTGCCTAGAGTGGGTGTTGTTATATTATTGTGTTTTGATTTATATTTATATTATACATGTATGCTAGAAGTGATTTATTTATTGTCTATTACTGAAATGTGTGTTTTAAAAAGAGACAACGGTAGTTGTATAATACCGATATAGGTCTAAAGCTTGGAGAAGTATCAGTTAGGTTATGACAAAATAGATACACTCAGACAAATTACAGTGGCCTCCCCTATACAAGTGTACACAATATATTCTCTTTTTCAAAAATAGAAGCTGTAATAAACAAGCCACGACAATTCCATACAGGCATCTATCAGTTTTTGTACATTACGGTTTATCTGAGTTCTTGAACTTGTATTCAATTTATTGCGTTGTGCTTGGAAGTTCAGTAGTATCATAACTTACTGTACACAATCTGACGAATTGAGTTTTGTAGCTAGTTAAGGCTGAGTTTTATTGATCCCAACGAAAAGACTCAGTTTCGTGTCGCACACATGGTCTATACTCTCAATTGTCAATTGTCAGCTTGTCATACCTACCGACTGATCTAAATAGGTATATTCTGTGTTTATAGAATGTTTTTTTCTTTTTTTGGTTTTCTGGTGTAATGCTCTATCGAAAAAGATTAGATATTATCAGGTCTGTGGGGAAACAAAGTCTATGTGGTTGCTATGTGTCTATCATAAGAATTGATTTATATTCTTATTCAGTTCGATTCAGCCCAATACAATAAAAGATGTATTCTCTATTTTTGCTAAATTGGATATGCGTAGGGTCCAATGGGAAAGGGGGCTATTTTAACAGTCCATCGTTGAATGTTGTTAAAGCTGTCAAGGTAAACAGTATGCGTAGGTTGAATTCTTCTTGATCCATAAGACAAAACTTTACGTTTTCTGTCAAAGATATGTGTTTCCGTTATATTTATGACAGAATACGACCCGTCTCAGTAATAGGAGGTGGGCCATTTCTTCTTTTGGTTTGATTTTGGCTTAGAACTGTCTTATTCAAGCCTCTTGAAGTATTTTTTTTAAATCACTTCTTGAGTTTTACCTTCTTGTTCTTTTTCTTCTAAAATATCGATCTGGTTACTTTTTTGTGTGTACTACAGTAAGAAGAATTCAAGATATATCTATATATAACTTATATATTGGAGCATAGTTTACACATTCCCTGGCATTGCACAGTTAAAAAGAAAGAAAAAATAAAAGAAAAGGAGAAAAAGCGAGCGAAAAAATATAAAATCAAAATCAAAATCAAAAATTTAACATAAACCCAACACCTAACACTCACATTCACACTCACACATAAACATACACACATATACACAATAAACCACAAATGTCCGACACTGCCGAATCTTCCTCAACTCCAGATAGAGCACGAGTGACCCGCCGAAGATCCTCTTTCTTCTCGCCTTCACCCTCACCTCCAGCACCCAACCCTCGCGAGATCCTCGAGTTCACTGGCGACGACCGACACTTCTCCATGATCCGAAACCTTCACATGGCCGACTTCATCACCCTCCTGAACTGCTGTTGCGGGTTCCTCTCAATCATCTCATCGGTCTCGTATGCATCGCAGCCGGCGTCTATGGATCCTACTGGTACTTTGACTGTGGTTGATACGGCCGCAATTGTGCGCGCATTGGCGTTGGTCCCGCTCGGTCTGTTTTTCGATTTTCTTGACGGGAGAGTGGCAAGACTGCGTAACAAGTCCAGTTTGATGGGCCAGGAACTTGATTCCTTGGCCGATCTCATCTCGTTTGGAGTGGCCCCTGCGACCGCTGCATTTACTCTGGGGTTCAGAACCTTTGCCGATGTAGTTGTTCTTACGATATTTGTTCTCTGTGGACTCACGAGACTGGCCAGATTCAACGTTACTGTGGCCAACATCCCGAAGGACGCTGGTGGGAAATCAAAGTACTTTGAGGGCACTCCTATCCCTACTACGCTGGTTCTGGTTGCTATCATGTACTACTGGGTCCGTGAAGGGTGGATACATGAGAATCTTCCATGTGGGGTGTTGGCTTTGGGACCCCTCGAAATCCACCCGCTTGTTGTGCTCTTTTTGATTTCGGGCTCAGCCATGATCAGTAAATCTTTGAAAGTTCCTAAGCTTTAAGTATTTTTTTCCTCAGTTTCTCTCTCTCTCTCTTTTTTCATCTATGTTTCCTCATCTATGACCCGGATTTCCCTTTTCTGTTTGTGAGCAGATCAAGGCGCGGCATAGTGAACGTTCATTTTCGAGTTAGAGGATCATACGCTTTTAAGAAGAGAGGACAGGATGATGATAATAATAATAAAAATTCATGTATATAATTGTATACAGATATACGCAAGTAATTACAATAATAATGCTTTGTTTTTCGAGGTTGACCGGTTAACGTGTAATTTGATTGAGCCCCTACTCATCTGTACAACTATCAATCTAAACATCTACACCTGAGTATGTCCAAGAATCTAGTCAGTGGGCTGTGTATACGAATTTGGTTGTGCCTATAGTAGAGCAATATCTCAAGTAACCGCAGTGCTAGCACTACCAAAATTGCATTCAACAGGTCTGAGTTCAGTAGTCCATTCAGTCAACTGATCTATAACTTTTCTACCAAATAATCTATACACCAATTGCGCACTAACGACACTAATCCCAAATCGAATTGGGGTTTTGCCATCTATCCCCATAAGGGGAGTATCCTCAATGCATCTGTGTAAGTTTTTTTGGACTTGCAATAGTTCCATGTTGTGTGTGTGTAGAGTCACTGTAGACAAGGCAAGTTTTGGCTGATGAAAACAACGCCATGCGTGCTGTAGTTGGAACATCAGATTCTGCTCTTGGCTTGGTCAGTGGACACGATAGAAAAAAGGGCCAAGTTACAAGTATCATTGCGCTGCTTGCAAAAATTGCATGTGACTAGAATTACATAAGTAGTTTGTGATGGTTAGATAATAATCTGGGTAGGAGTCCATAGGACACAAGTTTGGATGACGATGGGATGAGTGTGGTTTTGGGTTGAACAACTTGAACCAAACCCAAGACCGGACCACGCCAGGTCTCAGCACCCTATGCCGTGAACTGTCTCTGGCACCACCATTTATAATACTAGCACAAATCTCGATCCTCATCCTTAAAACTCCCAACCGCTGCCCTAACCAACCACGGCCAATTCATGAGACTGGATGGAGAAGAGAACAAGTTGCTATTGCAAAAGAAGCCTCCTTTAGCCAAATGCAAAAATGGTTAGTGTCCCTCTGTTATCTAAGCTGTGGATTATTACATCATAGAAAATTGATTACGAGAGCAAATTTCAAATTATTAGTTGCCCCTGCCCTGACGTGTTCTGCCCTGCCCTGCGCAGCACAGCAGAGCACACGGTACAGCAAAGCAAAAGTTACCCCACAAATTGGTGTGGTTTCTTTAAAACCCCGGGATAAAAGGTGTGTGGGCGCGGGATTGTATTGAATTGAGGAAATATCTGCGGAGTGGGATTTGATTACAAAATGCTTTGGTAGTTGAGTAAAGGTCTGTTTTGGTGTAGAGATCGTGTGCGAGTTAAAGGTTTGAAGGTAAACGGGTGGTGATTGCGTAGGGGTTGGAGGTAGATAAGTGATGATACTAGTATAGGAATATGTGTATTGAATTGGCAAAGAATATATGCGCCAGTCTATTTATCTACAAATGTTGACTTGTAATAGATCTTCTGAGTTCTTTAGTGCACTTTGAGCAGTCTTGAATCTACAGGATACATCATCTTTTCGTTGGTTGACATTTCAATTGGAACTGAATACTACGGTGTGTTTACTTACCATCGTGATTGTACTGATTGAACGGAATACAGAATAATATGCTGTGAGTATGTCGTTATTATTTTATTTGTAAATATTATAGGCACCAATTTAGTATTTCTGCTAAATTTATTTTATGTTAAATAATTTTAATAGTTGATTTTAACTTACTATAAATATCTGTTCAATTTCCCAGATTTATTGTGTTTCTTTCTTTTTCCCTTTTTTACTTCCTTCTTTTGTGTGTATTTTATAGTTGTTTCTTAACTTGCTCCTTCTCTTTTATTCTCAGCTAATCTCTGCGTTGATATATCTAATCAGTTCAATCTGTTAAAAAAGTATCCTGTTGTGCCCTAGAACTCAACATCATCAATAAATACACATATTTTCTTATCGTCAGCTAATATTCAATTACTCTTGGTTATCACAGCAATTGACTCTATTGATAAAACAAAGATTTTTCTTTACATACAACAGCAGCCAAAGTCTAAAACAAACTAAAACAGAACTAAAAAATCAACTAAAAAATGGCCCAAGTTTCTGAAAATCAGCATAGGCAACTTCCTCTCAACGGGAGACCTACCGAGCTTTTGGTCGAAAGAATTGACAATTGGTCAAAAGTAATTGACGCCTTCACTGCCTATCTCAAGCGTTATTCTTCTGCGCACTCTGACATGGCCTCCTTGCATTCAAAATTGGAAAAAGATTCAAACAGTTTCCCTTTCAATGATCTGGGTGCATCTCAATTTCTACCACCAGGGTCCAAGTCGTTTTCTGATGTTCCTCTAGGGTTAGCTAACTTCCACGAAAGTGCCAAAACAAATTCTTTAAACATTACAAAAATGATTGACGACCAATTGATTCCAATCCTCAAGTCATTGAAATCCGACTTTTTAGCCAAAAAATCATCTGAAATCAAAGCATTGAAAAAATACTTTCAACCTCCTGTCGACTTGATTGAACTTCAAAAAACAACTGCCTCTGACCTCAAGAGTTTCAGCAGCTCTGTTCAAGGCCAAACCGTCGTTGAAGGCCAGCAAGATCCTTATTTGCTAAAGTCTGGAATTGACAAGAATTTAATTACCCAATTGAGATCAGAAAACCGTTTGATTGAAGCGTACACAAACATTCAGTCGAGTTATGCCGAGTTAGAGTCAGTTGTTGTTTCTGAACTTCAAGCTGTTCTCAAGGGGTTTGCAAGTGCTGCTGGTCTTCATGGTAGATTATATACAGACTTGTCCAACAAGATTCTTGCTGGTGTTGTTTCCAAGAGACCTGATTCTGAATGGAAGAATTTCTTGCAGCATGATGGATATGTGAATTTCATTGATACAAATTATTTGAAACCTAGAACTTATGAAGCGATAGATTTTCCTGGGAAAAGCTCTATGCTTGCTACTGTGATTAGATCTGGTTACCTTGAAAGACGATCCAAATATCTGAAGAATTACTCTAAAGCTTGGTACGTTTTGACTCCATCCTTCCTTCACGAATTCAAGAATAAAAGTGATGTGGAACCATCTCTTTCATTGTCTCTTAATAATTGCCAAATTAAGCAAGAATCAAAGGCCGGAAAGAGCTTCAAGTTTATTCTCAACACTAGAGATTCTGCTGACAAGAAGGATTCAAGCTGGGTATTCCGTACAGAATCTAAACAAAAATTGGTTGACTGGTACAATGACTTGTATTCATTGATAGTGTTGAAGACACCTGCTGAACGTGAAGCTTACTTGAGTTCTGGTGCCGCTAACGAAATTCACGAGAAAGTCACCGCTTCTGATGCTGCATCTATTTCTTCAGAAGTTTCTTCTGTTGACATGCCTTACGATGTCTCAAGTGAACAGGAAGTCTCTCGAGTGTACTCAGATGATTCAGACTCTGCAAATGCCCATCCTGGATTATTCACAAGTTCGTTCAATGGATTGTCCTCTGGTACAGGCACGGCTGGTCTTATTTTCAGGCATGAAGGACAAGTTTCTTCTCCTGTTGATGACAATAGCTCTGTGTTCTCCTACGACATGAAGAAGGACACTTTATCTACACTCCCCCATGATAAAGATTTCCAGCCGTGTGAGTCTCATATTCCTGTAGAGTTGGAAAGAAAGTTGACTTTGAATACAAACCATAAAGAAGAGGATGCAGTTGAAGCCGGACCTGGTGTAGCATTACTTCCCCATGAAGTTGATGACTCTCCCAAAGAGGCAGTAGCCAGGAGAAAATCGTCGATCTCAGTTCCTCCTAAGAGAAAATTGTCTAGAAAGCCAACCGGTAGTTATGGTGTTGAGCCCATGACTACTAGCGGTGAGCAGCAAGGATCAGGTTTGTTTTTTGAAGGTGGGCTACCTGATACAACCTCTTCAGGTGCCAATTAGGTTTATCTAGATTGACTTTGATAATTTAGTAAGCCGAAGGTGTTTAATCCGAAAATTGAAAGTGGAAGAGAAAATAAAGAATAAATGATTATTTTATATACCAGTATATGAATATCAGTACATGTATATATGTGTGAGTGTGTATTTGTTTATGTTTGTAGTGCATGGAAATGATTGTTAAGACGATGAATGATTCAGTTGGCAACCCTTTGGCATAAAAGATGTTATTCATGGGGTTGAAACAGAAAATTGAAGATTTAGCATAAGAGTTATGGGGCACGCCATTTCTGTTCGTCTTCCATGTATAATGGTTGTTGGTAACGTAGATAACGTAGACAACGTATATGCAATAGCTGCCAAATTCCCTCAGACCCTTTGGTAAATTGTCAAGCTTACACAATTTCGATTCAGAAATAGTTGAATTTGAATCTTTGCCATGTCTGACTATCACAACTGTCCGGTCTGTATTGATTCTGTGACCTTTTATTAGTGGTAGGAATATATACACGGAAATGAAATTTGATTTACGCACTTTTTCTTTCTTTCTGAATACCAGATTTTAAAGTAGAATATATTGTATAAAAAATGTCGCAAGTGAATGGTGCGTGTGTTTGTTAAAATGAGTCTACCAAATTCACTATACTGTAAAGGGGCTTTGATTGTTTGCTATAGTATATATAGATATCTAGTTATCATGTACGCATTTTGAGGTAAAGCAGTTCAGCTGTTAGCAAGAAAGTTGATAGAAAATGGGTTACCTGGTTGTAGAAGACAGAAGAAGGTGGAGGTTCCGAAAGATTAATGTGTGTGTTATAGCAATTTAGCTGGAGGTGCTTTTGGTGTGTTTGTGTTTATGCGGTGATGCGTTTCTAAAGGATGTGTTTTAAAGATCAATTCAAAAGATGGGTTTTATAAGAGTATTTGAATCAACGGATTAGTGGATGCTATTAGTTTTATGTTTCTGAAAAAAGGATATCATGTAGAGGTATGTGGGAATTATGTGATACAGCAACTTGTGTTTATATTGTTATTATTCAGACCAGTTTTCAGAGTGAATCTCTTTTCTGGTCTAGAAAAAAATACCAGTCAAACTTATAATAAGATCTTTTCAGCTCATCCAAGTTAACGATCAATAACTGATCAACTAACACATTTAGTCTCTGACTATGGGGATGCAAATACTTCTAGTTCTTTTTGTTTTTCCTCTTACTACTGTGAATAATGTATAAATTGGTCAATTTTCTTTCTAAAGAAGAACCCAGCGGTTCTGAAACGCTTTTTTGAACCTTTGGTTGAAGACTAGGAGTTGACACTGTGGATTATCTGGTTAAAAAGTTGAAGGTGTTTTTATAATGTAATGCTTGTTTAATAGTTTTATTCTCTAATGTGTTTGTTGAATTATTCTTACATTGCTCTGTACTGTACTTCATTATTAGTCAAGCTGTATAACATCTACAACAACTCTTTACCATTTACTCAAATTTGCATATAGTGAATAGGGCTAGTTGCGGAAAGTTGTTTGAAACCAGCTCCCTATAAACAGTCTACTTTTACTGGAAACTACTAAACATTGTTGGCCAAAAACCGTTCAAATCATAAAGTCTTCCTTGTCATTAATGATAAATATAAATATACCATTAGCGTACCAGACCATTTTCCAACTTGTACGAGCAAGCCATCATCAAATTTTAACATGAACCAAATACCACCACACAAAACCTTCGAAAAGAACAAATAGTTTACGGTATCATTTCCAAGTAAATAGAAGACGAAAGGCTTTGCAAACCATGACTTTTATATTGCCCAGAATTAACTATTTCAAGCATAAATTTTGGCATGCTTCTAGGCCACCAATTTTCATTCCGAAATTAGTCAAAGAGAAGGTCTTATATATGCGCACAGCAAACCAAATCTTGTGGCTCTTACATTCTTCAAAACCTAGCTGGATTCTAGACTTTATAGCTTTACGATTTGACCAAGTAAAATAGGATTGGTTAACTTTTATACAACTTCCAGAAAAGTTTGGTAAGACGAAGTTGACTGCGTCGGTTGATAGCCAACATATGGTAAATCCAGTTGAGCGCTATAATACAATGTCTTTGGGAATACCAGTACAAGTAGGATAAAATGACTTACGAATTTGGATGTCACCAGTTCCAACCATTTTTACCATTTAGTGTTACCGGTATTTTCAGTTCGCCACCATGACGATAACCCCATGCTTTTGCGTTCTTTTGTTAGGATTTGGGCCAGTGTCCACAGTAGCTATATATAATATTGCTCTTTAAAATATGTAGTACAAATTTTGTTCGAGAGATTGCAAAATGTCTTTTGATAACAGCAGCTCAAAACTGGAACAAAGAAAAAGAGATATAAATGTTTTCCTAGGGGTTTAAAATGTCATGTTTAGGGACGGAAGATTGGGTAATTTGAAAGTATAGATTATTGCATGTTATAACAAATATTGCAGAAGATTTTTTTAATTTTTTGGTTACGTTGTAGTTATATCAAAGAATTGAAAGATAACTGGAAAGAGCAAGCTATACAAGTTGATTTGAATAAACAATAAATCTACCGTACTGATTATGAATAAGTGGTGATATTCCATTCTTTAACTTGTATCTAGTGTTTTGACACACAAATTAACATTATAAGAAAGTAACAACTATGCAAGGTAGTCGGACTATTCGGCTATCACAGAACCACTCAAAATAAACAATTGAGTGCTGAGCGTGAACCACCCACAACATACCATCATCAATGCCCATCCACCTCAATACCACTCCTACCAAACTACCTGATCATCAACCAAACAAACACACCAACCCCACCACCACAAAAACAAACAAACAAGGAAAAAAGCTCTCCACAGTTGATCCATTACAAGTAGCCCAAAGTTTATGGTAAGAATCACCTAACCCAGGGTTCATACAAAGACGGAAAAAGACCTTTTTAGTTTTTTTTGAAATATTTCACGAAATAAAAACGTTATTATTTTTTTATTCATTATTTTCTACCACTTTTCACTTTATATTTATTTCAAATTTTCATTTCTTCACCTTCTTTATTTATTTATTAGGGAAATAGCGGGTTTGCATTATTCTGTTTGAATATATTTCATTAGAAATCGAGTTGGAAAAAAATAGAACCTGGTTGTTCAAAAATCTTTTGTCACACAATCTAAATTGAAATTGAAAATTCAGGTTTGGAAACCGTTTTACAAGTTTGAGATTGAAAAATCTAAAGAAGAAAGAAAAAATATCTGTCGATTTAACCTAGATACAGATTGAATCTTTCGAAATATTACCACAGTTAAAGATTGTTCATTTGTTTGTTGTTATTCTGAAGTAGAAAGACTTTATATAAAACGAAAAGAAAATGTCAGCCGTTGAAGAAACCAAAGCCGACGAATTGAAGCCCGAAGCTTCCACCTCCGAATCCACCAAAGTCGAGGACCCCACCCCCACAGATTCAGTCCCAGAGAACAATTCCAAACCTGCAGAGACTGTTCCAGAACCCGATTCTAAAGCAGAAGACTCCCAACCAGACGCACCAGCCTCTTCCGAACCCCAAGACACCAACCCCAAAAAACGTCCCACCAGTTCGACCTCTTCCACCGGCTCCGCTTCCAAGAAGCTCAAAAAAGGAAAATCCGTCAAGTCCCGGTACGCCTCCGACCCTGAAGACAGTTCCTCCTCTGACGATGACGACGACGAGGTCATAGACGAGCACCGGATCCCGGAAGGCGACGCCGAGGAGGACTCGCTGGAGGAAATTGATACCTCGAATATCATTGTGGGCGGAAGAAGAACGAGAGGAAAGGTGGTCGATTATAAAAAGACGCTGGAGGAGATGGAGAAGAATAAGGAGTTGGTGGGTGATGATGAGGACGAAGATGAGGAGGATGGAGAGTTTAAGGAACCTGTTGAAAAGAGTTTAAGCGAAAGTGTATGATGTCCGGGTTACAAGTAAAATCTTGTCTGGGCCGTTTGCTCTAAGCTGAGTTAACTAGAACCTTTAATTGATTGGGTATACAGATCATCTAGGTGGATATAGTTTTATGTATTTTATAATGATACTAATGCTTCATTTATTTATAAATTTATTCCTTCGACGCACCTACACAAAACCATAAATCAAAGCTCTTCAAAGCCCCAATCACCATACCGTAACATCACAACATGCGCCCACCTATTCAATTAACAACAACAACTGAGAAGAGAAAAAAAAGAACTCCAATTTTACTTATGCTATAACTTAATTACCATTATTGTTCATCCTATAAATATATATAGCCTCGTAACACAAACCACAAAATTTCATCCAACCCGAAATTTCACTTCAAAAAACAACCAAATCCACCATAATCAACATCAACGCCAACAAACAAACACCATTTTTGTCTTTTATACCAGCTTCTGCTTCATAAAGAATCCCTTGAGATGATGTAATTGCCAGGCACAAGTACTAGCCAACACAAAGATTTGAACAATAGTCCAGAAAATAGTGTTTGAATTAGTTGACTCCGATTGATCTCTGAAACTAGCTTCTCTTTCTCTCATCAAGTGTTGTTCTTGCTTGATGTGTTCCATTTTGGCGTTAATGTCCCTCACTCTTTCAGCCAAGGTGGACAGTTTCTTTGAGTTTGAAGAGTCAATGTGGGCTCCGGTTCCGCGGGCAACATCGAGGAAGACCTTCACCTTTGAGGGGTGGAACCAGCCACCGGACATGGCACGGTAGCAAATCTTGTGCTCACCACTATCGAAGGCGGTGAAAGTTGCGTCACCGACAGCCTCGAGCTTTTGCGAGTACACTCTGTGGTTGTTGTCAAATACTTCTTCAATTGTGACTTGCAAGAAAAGGTTTGACGGGCGGGTGAATTGGCCTGTTGCTTGATCTAGTTCCATAGCATGATGTTTAGCTGTGTAGTTTGTGTTAGACAATTGAGTCCTGTGCTTGGTGATTAAAGAATAGACAACAAGAAGAACAACATACTTGCTAGAACGGTATCTTCGTGAAGATCTTGATAGAAACATTGTTCTTGGGGCATATCACCACCAAGATAGAAGTGAAAAGCCTGAGCCTCGTGAATCAAGGCGACCAGGACCACCAACAAAACAGCTGATAATTTCCCAAACATTGTATTAACCAGTAATTCTGTTCTTTTTTCTTTACCGACTTTACAGACCGAGATTATGGAGGAAATGAAGAATCGAAGAATGGTATATAACCCTATAGAAAAGAAATAAAGGGAGAATAGTAACTTTTCTATGAAAGAGTTATATGAAATCAATTTTTGTGCATAGAGGGTAAGGAACTTTTTTGATTTTTGGTGTGTTGTTCTTTTCTTAGGGTTTTTGTACTGTGTGGTTGGAATTCTTTTTATTTTTTTTTTGGCAAGGAGGGCTGGGCTGGTAAAATGCACAGTAAAAAAGCAGGTACACTGTGTATACGGTATGTTATTTTGTATCCGATGTCCTGGGTCAGTATACTTACTTTTGATCAAGTAGGAAGTTTGATATTAAACCCTTGGATTGGAACCTCAATTAGATAAATGTAGTTATCATTATAAGAAGGTATTATAAATCGATTTAACTAATCGGGGGTTGAAGATGATCTCGATGTTGAACTTGAAGTTCTCAAGTCTACTCGAATCATACAATGAAAATTCTCCCTTTTATATTACTTTGTTGTTTTCCACAGTTACCCTGATTTCATGGCTTTCTTTGGAATCATACTCGTCGAGGTCTTCTATGGTCCTCAGCCAGTGTTACCTTGA
>JAJMKR010000115.1:0-20084 GCA_030563945.1 Geotrichum australiense | reverse complement strand
GTGGGTAACACTTGTCATTGGAAGCGAGGCTGACCCATGACATCCGATATTAAATTTTTGTATTTTGACTCAATTGCTGATAGAAGTTTGGTACAGCTTGAAATGCATTGAGGGTTGAATGACGATTAGGAGATTTCTGGAAAATTAGTTGGGGGATTCAGGTAGTTTTCAAGGGCAAAAGCACGCAGGAACGATATCACCGATTGTGTCTCAATGCTTTGCTTTCAGGTTACAGTGAGTTTAAATAGACTACGAGTATAAATGCAACTATGGGGCTTCGAAACTCGCTATAAAGACATTGTTACCGGTTGAGACGAGCTAGAATTAATCTGATATTGTCTATTCACCAGTATAAATAAGCAGCTGAGAACTGTTACCCAGCTTGCTAATAAATGAAAGAATGGCAGATCTTGATGTCGGCTTATTGTATATCGTAGATATATGAGCTATTCACAGTGAATGCTGAATGCCTGTGCTGGAATCATGATAATTATGATCCAAGCTATTCAGACGTAATGACTATCTTATGTAGACCATCGTGGTAGATTTCCAAATATCCACATACATACAAGATAAAAATATTGGCGTTACTCTGATTTATTTAACTTCATCACAAACATCTACAATAGATTAGCAAGGCTTCCAGTCTAATAGTGTACGACAAGTCTCTGTAAACCTTTTCACCAAGAATGCGCTCTCATATCAATTTTTGCAGTCCTTCAGAAAGATAAAAGGTGACTATATTGCTTCAATAGTCTAGGCAACTAACTACACAGCTTATATTAGTCGTACTTCTGCATGTTGCATGTAGTATTGCTGAAAAGTCGGTGAACAATTTCACTTCTTGAAATGTTGAAGTTGCCTATTAAATTTAATTTAGCTACCAAGTTTTACGAGATATCTGGTCAGGGGCCGTGTAAAAATGATTTCGGGGGAATGGTTTGTGTGTGTATCGTTAGTTTTACTGATATATGAATAGAACACTTATAGAAATGTATAGTGGTATTTCTGAATCGATATCGGATGACAGTTTTTATTAGTCGTGATATACTGTATGGCATCAAAGCTACATACTCGAGGGGGATTGATATATCAGTAGTCGGTATTTGTTAGCCAATAATCGGTCTATTTACAGTTATACCGTTTCATATAGCAGTTCTGAAATAAATACATTATCTTTATCAATTTTGGTTGTGCATTGACTAATGTGTTTATTCTTGTGTAATTCTGTGTTATTCTAGTTTCTATCATTGGAAACATCTATATCTTCAACTTTGCTCATATATACTGTTTCTGATAAGAGCCATGAAATGAACATAGATAGAATTCAATTCTGCAAACCCGTTCACTGAACACAAAGTGAACTCAATCTAGACTTTTGCAGCTATTTTTACGAAATAAATTTAACGTTTTCAACTACAATAAAAAGCTTTAATAAGCTCGAATTCTTATTTTAACGTTTCTGGATACAATGCTCTTTCTTTAAAGTAAGCAGCACCTGAGATGCCTCTCCCAAAAAGTCTGAATCAACGAGTCAGAAAGTGATGCCTTTACTAAAGCAAAGTTCACTGACCGCAATATAGAGCACAAATTTGCTGATCTTTTAGCAAGGCCAGTTTTGTGCTTCTGCTTCATATTCTGTGTATAATAGTGCCACTACATTGCATGGAGAGTATTGGAAACATATGGAAGAAACAGATAAAATATTATTACCAAGATAGTAAGAAAATAAATAATTACCGATAGTCATACTTCAATTGGTCATGTAATGGAATGACCCAAGAGTTTCACTTTCCTATCGGTAACCACACTTTGGCATCATAATATTCGGTGATATCGTCCTGCACTCATTACGTACTGTACTCTGTGTATGAGATGGTAAACAAGAACCCCCAATTAAACAGACAGTAGTAAAATACTACTACAGTACCGATCCGGTTCTTAGTAGATTCTGTGAAGGGATCATTGTCGTACAAAACCAAGCTGCTTTGAGCGGGTAGTCTTCTTGTTCAACCTGCAAACCTGAACTGACACAAATCCTTACAAGCCAAGAATTCAGAGATGGGTACTTAACCATACGTAGTAAATTTACGTACAAACCCAAAATAAAATCTCGCTTATTTAAAAGTCCAAGAATTCCCTTAACTTCCTAAATTTCTGTCTTCTTCTTTTCCTTCCGTATCATAGATAAACATCTACCTAAATCAATTGCTACGTATAACAACCAATCAATTCATCAGCTAAACAATGGGTCTTGGTTCTTTTTTGAAAAGCTTAACTCTTTCGACTGACCCTGTCCCTGTGTGGGCAACTACCAAAGGTCAAGCACCAACCATACGCCAAATCTACCAGTCCCGTTTGAATAAGGGAACCAACTTTGGATCTTTATTCGTGTTAGAGCGCTGGATCAGCCCTCATATGTTTCCCGAAGGTGACGACGATGATAAAACTTCCGAATGGGACGCTGTCCACAAAGCATTAAAAACACAAAAAATCGACGAGGTCAGGCAAAGATGGGAGGAACATTGGAGAACTTGGATTACAGATGAGGATTGGAATTGGCTTGCTCAAATCGGTGTAACTGCAGTAAGAATCCCAATTGGATACTGGATGGTCAATAATGGCGAGTTCTGTTCAGGAACTGAATTCGAAGATTTTGAAAAAGTCTATGTTAATGCTTGGAATATTCTGAAAGAGCTTATTGCAAAAGCCGCTGATCATAAAATAGGTGTATTGGTAGACTTGCATGGTCTGCCTGGTGGCGCAAATGAAGCCGACCATTCAGGAACTTGCAATGGTGAGGCTAAACTCTGGGAGTCGAAAAAGTGCCAAGTCCAAAGTATTAATATCTTGAAGTGGATTGCTAATGAACTGAAGGCCTTTGATAATGTAGTTGGATTACAACTGCTTAATGAAGCACCTTCAAGTGACGCCGAAGACCAAAAGGAATTCTATATGAAAGCCATCAATCAAGTTCGAGAAGAAAATCAAGAAATCCCTG
The DNA here is from genome assembly GCA_030563945.1 of Geotrichum australiense. NCBI lineage: Eukaryota > Fungi > Ascomycota > Dipodascomycetes > Dipodascales > Dipodascaceae > Geotrichum > Geotrichum australiense. The sequence continues at coordinate 17,083 of JAJMKR010000115.1, read as the reverse complement.
TTGTTATTTCTGATGCTTGGAATGTTGACAAATGGATCCAAGAAGTAAAGGCGGTAGAAGATGAAGATGATGTTGGATCTTGTGGCATAATTGTCGATTCTCATGTTTACCGATGCTTCTCTGATGACGACAAGAACAAAACTCCACGCCAAATTATCAACGAAATTCACACTGCCCTGCCAAGCCAAGATGATGTTGATGTCATGGTAGGTGAATTTTCATGTGTATTGGACGGTCAAAGTTGGGACAAGAATAACGACGGTTCTCGTGAAGACTTGGTGCGTGAATATGGACAAAGAGAAATTGACCTTTTCAACAGAAATGCATGCGCATACTACTTCTGGACATACAAGTTTAAGTGGGGTGGTGGCGGTGAATGGGGATTCAGAGAAATGTATGAGAAAGGAGCCCTGCCTTTTGTCGGACCCAACGCTTGGGATCCTCAACGCGAACCCACCGACCAGTACTATGAGGGTGCCTATAACTACAAATCGAATGAAGCGTTGCAAAATCATGCCTCATATTGGGACTCACAAGGAACTCATTTGGACCACTCAAAGTTCCAGAAAGGATTCGAGATGGGATGGAACGATTCAAGAGCCTTTGATAAGTTTGAACATTCGCAAATTGGCAGAAGGGCTGCGTGGATGAAGTCGAGAATGAAGGAATTTAAGGATGAGCACGGCGATAAAGATTTATGGACTTTCAAGGAAGGTTTTAAGCAGGGAATGTATGCTTTCCTGCAAGTTAGGAGTGAGGCTTTCGGCCATGGAAATTAGGGTTATCGATAGGGATAGGAATGGAATATTTGATGTATGGAAGAATTATTTAATCTATGACGTTGATATTTTAAGTTGATGTATTTGTGGTACGTAAGTAACGTAACCTAACAACTTTGAAAATTAAAATAAAAGCCAATTCGCTTCCATTGGTAAGTTTTTGTTTCACACGAGCTTGGATGGTGTTTATGGTATTCATAATAATTTCGATTATGTATTTATAAAGAGAATGTGTTCAATAGAAAAAAATGATAAGGAAACAAAACGAAACCAAAGCAAACAAAACAAATAGTAAACCTCACTTCATGCCAAAAGTCTGTATCCTAGAAGTCTGTCTAAAGCTTGAATTAGCTCCCAGGGTCATGGAAAATAATTCCCCTTTTCAGAATGTCTTTTAGGTCAACCACAATATAAAACTTCCCCCGTCAAGACAAGATAGACCAACTGTAACGGGCTAGTTGTGAATAATGAACGTCTTAAAATAAAAGTTAAACCCGAAGGTCATAACAATGCTCATAAACGATTAGTAAAATTTTTCGCAGTTTACAGTTTCCATCTCCCTGACAACAGTTCCATTGCCATCAAGCGTCAGAATAACGGCTGTAAGCGACCCACCTCCAAAGCACCCGGTATCAATTCCCAAAGACCAGTCTCTAAGCTGCAATCCATTACTAGAATGGTGTCCGTAGAAAACAGTGATCGGTTCACCTTCACCAAACTTGGCGCCGTGCACAATCTCATCTTGTTTCTCGTTCCAAACCTTGTACCAAAGTCGTCCCGAATCTTCCTCCAGCGCCTTTTTGTAACTGGGAGGCTCGAACGATCGAATTGTCGAAACTGTGTCTATGTCCTGGTCTTTTAGAGCTTTGTTCCAGTGAAGACCGCCGTGAACGGCCACGGCACGGGACCCGTTGGTGCCAACGTTCCCGATGTCCAAGATTGCTGGGGTGGCGCGCAAGTACTCGACGTGGTGAGGAAGTAGCATTCTGGCGATAGACTCATCGCTTATTTTTTTAGGTTTCTTGGTGATTAATGCGCTCGCGGGATGAATGTTTTCGTATTCATGTAAGGTAATAATGTCGTGGTTCCCAAGAACGCAGTGGCCGTTGAGAGACATGATGTGTTCAAGAACCTCAATCGGCTGAGGGCCCTTGGACATCATGTCGCCAAGGAAAACAACACGGTCGGAGTCGGAGTTGAAATTTAGCTTTTCGAGCATCTCTTTAAGAGCACCGAGGGTTCCGTGGACGTCTCCGATGATGATCAAACGGTTGGTAGATGTGGGTTTGAAATCAAGATGCTTGAGAAGAACAAGATTGGAAGGTGGTTTGAAAGTCACTTCTAGGAAGATCGTCAAGATGAGGCATATTCCAATCAAGAAGGTGATGAAAGGACCTAACTTTGAAGAAGACTTTTTTGTCTGATTAGTATGCAAAAGAGGAGTGGATTCGCCCATGATTGTGTAAACTACTGGCAAAAGATATCAAGAAGAAAATAGGATAGATAGATGGATGGATGAAGAGGAAAACCAATTTGGAGAGTAAGAGGGAATAAAAATTATTATACTCATCTCTGAATTAGAAATTCTTCCGGGGTAACTACAAATTATGCCAGTTACAGAAAAAAGAACGTTTCAAATTAAAATTACATCACCTATTACAGTATCATGGACCAAAATACCAATTAAGATTTCTTATCCAGAGACTATCGATCTTTACTCTAAAATCATGATTTAATATAAGTAGTTGAATATATTTCTTAAACTTATAACATTTTTGACATGTAAGGGCCATCTAAACTGTATCCCAAACGTTTATAATAGTTTCTCACACCAACACCACTAATAACACAGATCTTTTCGCTTCCATGTTCTTCCCTTGCAATTCTCTCAGCCTCTTCCATAAGTAACGTACCAAACCCTTGATGCTGAAACTTTCTTGGATCTCTGCTATGAAGCGGCACAACCGATCCGTACACATGCAATTCTCTCACCATTGAAGTTCTTTGACCAGTCAGCTCCGGACGGTACGTGGTTCTTTCACTGCACAATCTCAGTCTCAACAACCCGATAAGAATATCTTGCTTTGGATCTTCGTAACTCAAAAACGTTTCCCATCCTCCGTTGGCTGTGTAATCACGACGGATCAGCTCAACTTGATCAGGTCGAACTTTATGATGCACTTCTTGGATTCCCACCTCTCGCGTACGAATATCTCTACAAGACGTTCCAAAGTCTCTCATTCTTGCTAGCGCCAACTCTCTCAAGTTACCATTTTCCACACCTGCAGTCACCAACGGCATTGGAATATCTCTCTGAACTCTGTAAATTCTCGTCCAAGGAGGCACCAACGCCAGAATTCTCGCCACCAGGTCAATCAAGGCATTTGCATTATACGACTTGTATAGACCATTTTTCCACAGCTCATAAAGACCTGTACCTCTAATGACCAGCGTAGGATACAGCTTCAACCCATCAGTACGGAAAGCAGGGTTTTCGAAATACTCCCGGAACTGATCGAGATCACGCTCCATACCAACGTTAGGGAGATCCGGCATCATGTGGCTGACTACTTTGTACCCTGCGTCTTTGGCGTAGCAGAACGTCTCGCACACAGCTTTTACGGTATGTCCACGGTTGGTATCACGGGCCACATCTTCATAGACAGACTGCACACCAATCTCAAGACGGGTACATCCATATTTCAACATATCTGAAAGATGTGTTTCAGTACAATAATCGGGTCTAGTTTCGATAGTTATACCCACGCATTTGGTTACTGACTGTTGGGAGTATTTAATTGATTCGTCAACATCGGATCCTGTGAACCCTGAGAGTGCATTGTGTAGGTTGGCAATAAAATCCTCACGGTATTCTTTGGCCAAACTCATAAAAGTACCACCCATGATGATATACTCCACCTTATCAATAGTGTGACCAAGCTGTCGCAGCTGTTCTATTCTGCCTCTTGCTTGTTCGTAAGGATCATAACGGGCACGTATAGCTCTCATCGAAGTGGGTTCGTATCCAGTATATGATTGAGTTGAATACTCAAAATCCGAATCAGGACCACCCGGGCAGTAGACACAGATGTTTCCTGTATACGCAATATGTGGGCATCTATGAGGTTTGCACATGACTGCCACCACCGCGATACCGGACGCAGTACGAACAGGTTTAGCTTTCAGTTTGGGTAGCAGGTATCGTTTATGTTGATCTGGAATAGTACTAATGATATCTGTGAGTCTGGGCTGAGCCTTCAGCTTGTATTGCTTTGAGTATTTACCGATCAGGGCATTGAGATTTACATCTTTGGATGTCGATAAACTAGCGACCAGCTCGAGTGAAATGTCAGCACAGCATTGCAAAAATCGCTCTTTCTCTGGGGGCAGTGCTTGCTTGCCTTTTGGTCCTTTAGCCATTGTGAATGTGAATTTGATTAGTTTTGGAGTTGATTGCGATCTTTGATCTTAAATGATTGTTATCTTGGTGAAAAAAATTTTTTGAAATAAAAAAATAACCTTGCTTGATCGCTTAACCTGCTTGGGAGGTTTCTACACACGTGATATAAAATAGTATTATAAAGCATATCTTTCAAAGCTTAACTCTGAGAGTATATGTTTTATTTTCATGACTATCAAGTCTATTGTCAAAGTAATTAGTTTTATTTTGTGAGGAAATTCGAAATGTTACACTTTCCCAATTCGATCAGGAAATAAGTTTTAAACGACTTCAACTGGGTTGATGTTAAGGAGATGGTCGATATACCAACAGGCATTACAGTAGACTGAACTATTACCATCTGGCTAAACCCTCTTTCACTCAACAATGTGATCTAACTTTGAGAACTAAGTTATAACAAGGAATTGCTAAGACTGAGACTGAAACCGAGAACATACTGTAAGCTTGAACAAAAAACTCAACCCGATATGACATAACCCCACAAAAAAATTTGGCTCGAATGCGTCGTCTATTGAAAAGCTAGAAAAGAAAGTCCAAGCCGAGGTTAAAGAAGCCCATATATTATCCTACAGCCAAGTAAATAATTATATATCTTGAATCGTTCTTCTCCGCAATTTATTTTTTTCTTCCTTTCTTCTGACATCTTCAAGCATCTACAGATTCAATCTCTTCTATTGAATTCACATATCATCACATCAATATGCCAAATACAATTTCATTGAACGAGACCGAAGCTTTCGAAACTTTCGGTGACAATGTCCCTTTCGCTGATCCCAACTGGTATCAAGGATACAGCTCACCTTACTACAAAGAATCGCATGTCGCATTTAGAAAAGAAGTGAGAGATTGGGTAGAACAGGAAATCATTCCCAATATCGAGGACTGGGAAGAAGAAGGTGAAATTGATCAAAAGCTCTTCAAGTCGGCCGGTGAAAGAGGTTACTTGGCCGGCGGTTGTGGGTTACCTAGCTATCCCGTCAAGTACACCGATGTAAGGCCGAAATCTGTTGACCCTAAAGACTGGGACGCATTCCACGAACTTATTCTCTTTGATGAACTTGCCCGTGCCGGAAGTGGTTCTGTCATTTGGTTCCTCCTCGGCGGTTACTCAATTGGTTTGCCTCCCGTTTACACTTTTGCCAAGCCCGAGTTGAAAAATAGAATTCTTCCTGGGCTACTCAGAGGTGACAAGCGTATTTGTCTTTGTATCACTGAGCCTGACGCTGGTTCGGATGTTGCCAATTTGACAACGACTGCTGAAAAGACTCCTGATGGAAAGCACTACATTGTCAATGGTACAAAGAAATGGATTACCAATGGTATTTGGGCAGATTACTTTACTGTTGCAGTTAGAACTGGTGGTCCTGGTGCCGCTGGTGTTTCAACTTTGCTGTTGGAAAAATCTTTCCCCGGAATTTCTGTTCGTAAGATTGAAACTCAGGGTATGAGACAATCCGGAACCACATACATTGAATTTGAAGATGTCAAGGTTCCCGTTGAGAACCTACTTGGTAATGAGAATCAAGGATTCAAAGTTATCATGAATAACTTTAACCATGAGCGTCTTTCGATCATTTACCAAGCTGCCCGACTTTCTAGAGTTTTGTACGAACAAGCTCTCAAACATGCCAACCGTCGTAAGACTTTTGGAAAGAAGTTGTTCCAACATGATGTCATTCGTAACAAGCTAGCCAATATGGCCATCAGAATTGAGGCACTCCAAAGTTGGACCGAGCTTTTAACATATCAAACCACCATCATGAGCCATGAAGAAGCGTCCATGAGACTGGGTGGTGCAATTGCTGGTTGTAAGGCCTACGCCACGCAAACTATGGAATTGTGCGCCAGAGAAGCTGCGCAAATCTTTGGTGGTCTTGCGTATACCAGAGGTGGACAGGGAGGAGTTGTGGAACGTTTGTACAGAGAGGTCAGGGCTTATGCTATTCCTGGTGGGTCTGAAGAGATTATGCTTGATTTGGCTATGAGACAATCATTGAAGGTCCATCAAAAGTTGGGAGCCCAATTGTAAACATGTAGTTAAGTTGTACTTTTATCTAGTGTGTAGAATTAAGTTGAAGTTTTACGAATCGAATTGTTGTGTGTGTGGGGAGTAATCTGGTGGGTGGAATATGGCGAGGTTTAATTATGTGGGGTAAAGCATACTTTATTGCACGTTATTAAAGTCACACTGGTAAACGCTTTTATATCGATTGTGATAAGATACAAAGATGTATGTGTGAAGTATTGTAAGATATCAAGTACGTTAGGTTGATATACAATAGTACCGTTTGGAAATTGCAATCATGTATCCAATAAGTCTTTAAATATTGAAATTTTTAGTGTTTGTTTTCTGCATACCATCATGGACTGCGAATTTTACAAACATACAAGTATCAACCTAAATCAAAATAAAAACCAGTTTATACGAAACCCAATAGTTTTAAGAAGCATGCGATATAGATAATATTTTCTATCATACTACAGTACAAGTCAAACAAAAAAGTTCAAACGAAAAAAACGATCGCAAGTTATTTCAATTCAAATGCCGGTTTGAACAAATGTACCCTACGCCTTGTATTGTATACGCATAACTTCTATTAACTTGACAAAACTGGAAAAGCCAACGGAACAAAAGCGTGCGTGCGTTTACTGCACAGTACTACAAGTCATGATAATTTTGGGCAAGTCATTTTTTTTTTATCTCATTTACCAATGATATAACCAATTTCTGCCCACAAGTACAAGCCCGCGAAGACAGAAAACATGTGGTTTCGGAAGTGAAATTTTACAAAGATTGGCTCTTTTTTGAGCGTATTTTTTTTTTCCTTTTGGAAGGGAAAATTTGGATCTGGACTTTGTTTTAGCAATGTAGAGAAACCGGGTGGTTTGAGTTGGTGCTGAAACGCTTGGATTATCTGTGGACAAGATGTTGTTTGCTGGAGGCATCTGGTGTGCGGATGTTATGGAAGTTTAATTGAAACTTTGTTTTAAGTAAATCGGGGAAATATCTCTAGAAAAAAAAGGTTTTAACGAAGACAAAAGCAGTCTTATTGTGTACTACTAATGTTAAGTAAATTTAATTAGTGACGAATATACTGAACTGTTATTCTTTTCTTTCGTCGCAGGCACGCATACCAAAGAGAAATGAAAGAAAAAAAAGCGTGCACGGCGGCGGCAGTCAAATAGTGTTCAAAGCTTTTATCTCGTTTGTTCCGGAACGTTTTACTTTATCGGTGCCGTTCATAAAATTAATTTGGTATAATATACTGGACTGAATTGCACTGGGGTGTAATGGATATGGAATGCCTACAAACGCGTGCAGTGGATCGTTGATTGTTATTCGTTATTGACGATGGGAGAGCTGCCATTTTTTTTTTTCTTCCATGGAGCCTTGCGTGGTTATAGCGCGCGGAATAGGTGGATTGAATTTGGAAATGAGAGGGTATTGTGAGTGTGTGTGGTTGTTTGGTTGGACTACGGGGAGTGAGAACAGAGGTAGAGCGTTCGGTTTTTTTCTAGTAGTTGTGCTTTAGCTAGAGATCAGAGAAAGAAGGTTTGGATGGTTACAAAGATGTGTCCTTGGAATCGCAACAAGTCCAAAAATGATATCTCACTGAACAAATTCCTAATGATAAAGAATCGAAAGTTACGGCAGCATGAAACTAAAAATAACTTCTGGTAAAGATGTCAAACCAGTCTACGAGAACCAATTAAGAGGGTGTTTAGAGTTGTCCTAGTGACTCGACTAATTGATGAAAATAACCAACAATATTAGAAACTGCCAGTAATTATTATTATTTTTTTTAGCGAACTAGCGATTTTAGGTAACGAAAGTTTCCACTGTCAAAACTGTCAAAATCTAATGTATAATCGCTTAAAAACCTTATATCAAACACACATGTGTGCGGATGGTATCTGGCATCGCTACTTTTGTAACCTTTTGCCGATTCTCTTTTCTGTCTCTCTTTCTGAAAAAAAATTAAAAACAAAAATTCAAAGTTCGGCGTCATTTGATTAACTAAAAACATCCATATTGATTGAGTATAAAATGGTTCTTCAAGTACCTCATTTGCATCAATTTTTTTCTAGTTCTGCTCAATCTTTTCTGTAGACAATCAATCCATTCAAGTTAGCATTTAACACTCAAAGTTCGATTGCTATAATATTGTACCAATATTTTTTCAATGCTATCTCTGATCTTATTCACATACATGGGCGCAGCCACCGCCGCCTGGACCGCCCCATTCCTAGCCTCGCAAGACCATGTAATCTGTCCTGCCCACACCATTTCCCAGTCCTGTTCGCGGGGCGCCGACACATGCTGTGCCGAAAACACCAATGGAGTAATCATGGCCACGCAATTCTGGAACAGCAATATTTCCACCCCACTTTTCACCACCCACGGACTGTGGTCCGACAAGTGCTCCGGCGGCTACGACTCCTTCTGCCACCCAGACTGGAAGGCCCCGGAAAACATCACCCAGGCGCTCAACGCCTCTGCTCCTGAACTCCTGGCCCACATGTCGGTCACCTGGAAGAACAACGGGTTCAATGATGACGAGGACCTGTGGCGCCACGAGTACGAAAAACACGGAACTTGTATGGCCACTTTGAACCCATACTGCTACGCGTCAGACAACAAGTACGCAAACGTGTTTGACTACTACAACACAACCACCCGCGTTCAATCGCAACTCCCCACCTACGACATGCTTGCTGCCCGCAACATCACCCCGACCAACGACCACCCCTACAACCTCACCGATCTTGCCCAAGCCGTTGCACCTCTCAAACCCTCTTTCCAATGCGACAAGTCCGGCAACCTCACCGAAGTGTGGTACTACTTTTCCATCCGCGGGCCCATTCCCAGCGCTCTGTTCATCCCCACCGACAAGCTTGACAAGGGGTCTTGTAATGCTACCGTTTGGTACCGTCCCAAGCCCGCGCGTACTGGACGTATTGTGAGCGACGGCGGCGATGTCAACGGGTGCTTGAGTGCTAATGGATCGTGGGGCGTGGAGGGTAAGTGCGCCACGTTCAGGGCTGAGAGCGATGGAAGCTTGTGGAATGAGGATGGGAAGAGGTGTGGTGGTGCGCTGTTTGAGTGTGGTGATGGGGTTGCTGCTGACAGTAAGGTCGCGATTGATGCATTTGGAAAGATTGAAGGCGGATGGGAAATTATTGCGGATAGATGTAGGGGACAGACTGATGTGGTCAAGTCCTCGGGACAAGGAGCTGTTAAATTGAGATTTGATATGGATTAATGGGGGTGGATGAAGGTAGATTGTTGGTAGTTCATTGGAACGAAACGAATAAACAAATGTAGTATAAGTTATGCTGTATACGTGTGTATGTGTAAATTTATATAATTGTTAATAGAAACTTTTGAGTAAAATCATTATAGCAGTTCAAGCGTATTGCGTATATCGATATGGTAAATTTATCAATCAAACCCGTGCCTTGAAATATATTCCGACTTCAACGGTTTTCTTCCCCCATATGCCGAGACCTAAACTTTCCCAACCCAACCCAGCCAATTTTTTGAATTACATTTTTTCCTCTCTTTTCATTTTTCTTTTCCAACCCACAACACGGTCCATACAAACGACACCTCCACGATCCGAACTTTCTAGTTCGCTTGGTCATTTGTTAGGCGTCACACACGTCACAAAAATTTTTTCATTTATGAAATTGATTTGGACCTGATTAACGGGCGAAGCTTCAAGGGCCTGGTAATGGCAGAGTTTTTATTTATTCTAATTACTTAATGTTGTTTTTATTTTCTCCCCCTCCATTTTCAAGGTAGTATAAAGCTTCGCACATTGTTTTTTTTCGTGTATAGAAAGAGAGGATTGGTTGTTGAGTTGGGAGTGGGTTTGTGCGTAGGGAATTACGGTGCGCGCGGTGAAGTTGAAAGGAAAAGAGGGAAGGGTGAAAAGAAGGAATGGCGAATTTGGATGAAAGGAGATAAAGGCTGGTGGAGTATGATGGAGGTTTGGTGTTATATGTATGTTGCATAGAGTATAAGTTTGTATAGGATGGAATGAAGAGTTTGGTTTGTACGAAGTTGTATTGTATCAGATAATACTACCGAATGCGTCTCTGTTTATCAAGTGGGTGATGGATGAGACTGTTCTCATTGTATCAAGAGTGTCATGTTATTTGAGCATGTAGTCAAGAAAAAGAACGAGATAGTAAACGATATCACTGCTCTCTTTACAACTATGATCTTGATTTCGAGTAGTAAAGAAACAAAAATAATCAGGGGTGCCAATGACAAGTAATCAAATTCAACATCAAGAAGACCTTTGCTTTTCAGTTATTATTAATATTATTGTATTATTCTCACTATTGTGAATTTACAAAACCGGCGACATGTAACAGAAGTTCGCTTTGGATGCTATTCTTTAATAATAGAAATTCCCATACTCAATTCAAATTCTGTCGTACGTACTAAAATCTATCCAATATGTCAATTTGATTCAATTTCTTAACAACACCCCCAAAACTAACCTGCATTTCTATATATGATACTATATAGAAATTGTCACCCTTCCCCAAATACCCAAATATCCAACCACATCTATATACCACCACCTCTCTAACTCGTACAAAGTACACATGTTGATCATTTCCTTTGAAGCGGGCAAACTTCAAGCACGACCCTCTTGCACATATCGATACATTTACTTGGAATGGTTTATATAATATGCATTCTTGTTGAGGGAAATAATTTGGGTTTTGCGTCGCAGCATGGAGCCATCTATCTACAGTGCTTGTGGGACTAGTGAGTGCGATCTTCAGTTACAATAATAAAAAAAAAGAATTGGAGGGGAGAGAGGGAAAAAATAAAAAAAGAAATAAATATTTGTCTACTACGTAGGTGGTATTTTTGTCTTGTAGTAAAGTAGGTAGTCTGTGCTATTATAGTCAAGATGGAAAATAAAACGTCTAAAAGCTATAAAGTATGAACTGTTCAACTATCAACATCGCTTCCACACCGATGAGATCAAAATTAAATGATAGTCGTACAGTAAGTTATTTGGAACACAGCAACAAGCCAATAATTGAGAGCGACAAAGTGTGAGTGGGAATGACCGTTGACGACATGATGAATTGGGTACACTGTTATAGATCATTTTATACCTACTCCACAATATGTTCCAGTCTAAATAATTTATAGTATAGGTTGAATGAGGTTCTTTGACGAGCTATGATTTGACTGTCTAGTATATACAGGTATGGAATGATTTGTCCACCATATTTATACAATTCTATGCAGATTCTTGTAAACTTAAACCTCGACTGACTGGTGTTTGGGTTTTGAGTATGTGAGGTTGAAGTAAATCAGCGTTTTGACATATTTTCTTGTATAGTACGAATAACTAATAATGGCCAGACAGATAATGGCCATGTCATTTTCCAGTTCGCTCTCATAGTAGACAGACATTCACAAACAAATGTTCTTGTCACCAACAAGTACCATGACTTTCTTCAATCCCACTACAACATCTATTCTCTTGATGTGTTTGGATTAAATATATAAGTTGTGCACGTACAGTACAATAGCAAACACCTGCGATGCGATAGCATGAAAGATCTTCCTAAGCCAAGTTCAGCATACACTTCCAATTCCCACCACACAGATCTTCCAACAATATTTATAGTTATCCACTTTTTATAGATTCAATAATTATTCTATCATAATATTATCGTATCCATAGAAAGAAAGATTAAATAATCGTATAAAACTCCCCCCACAAACACAAAGACTTTCTTCAAACTGAAAATCGAATCAAATCAAATCAAATCAAATCAAATCAAATCTCCATATCTCTCAAACACAAAATCTCTGTACCTTATCTATCTCTATGTACCGCCATAATACCGTTATTTATACACAAAGCTAGCTACAGTACAAACAAACCAGACCAGCACACTCTCCACGTGACTTTGTGTGACGTAGCGTACCGTAGTAGTATATGACAATGGGTGTGTGTGATAATCGCGATACCAGAGCCTGATAACAAAGGAAAACTGTGTTTTAGAAGTAAGGGCTAGGGGTGCTAGGTGGGGTTAGTACAGTCCATTTGGTTAGATGTAAAGGGAATGAAAGTAAAGATTGGGGTTATTGGTTAGTTTGTGTTGGTTAGGGGTGTTAAGAAAGGAACAGAAAAAGAAATGTAAATGAGAAAGAGGATGAGGAGAAAGAGGAAAATTGTTTCTCTTTGTCAGTTGTTATAGTTATTATTGGTTTGAAATATTTTTATATTGCACATATACTGAATTAGGTCTTTTAATAATCACAGCAAAAATTTCAAGTTTGTTGTTATGTTATCATTTGATTTTGATGGTAAATTGACAAGAACAGATTAAGGCCTATTGGCAATGTTTATTTAGTTCCTTCATATGACAAACAACAACAACCAAGCTACACACCCTCCGTATTAGAAACCCAGAATTTACGAAGCGAAAGCACATTGCTTCGAACCCTTGTCCATTTTAGTCTCTGAGTGCCTTAATTTTTACCAATCCCGGCCGCTGATCGCTAAGCATGCAGCGAGCGTCTGCTATATTATATATCGTCGTTTATTTATTTGTTTGTTTATTTGTTTTAAGGATCAATCGGATTGTTCGGTGGGGGTGGTAGTTTGTTTTAGAGAGAAAATGAATTTGGTTTTGGTTTGTGGAGGGTGGTTGTGTAGACGGTGGCAGTTGAAGTTGGGTATGGTCTGAAGATGAATGTTTTTTTGGGGTTGGGGAAGGGGGGAGTTGGAAGTAGAAAGAAAGAAAGACCGTTGGAGGGGAGGGAGTTATTAGATTAAGGTGTGTGTATGTGCTGGGTGTTGGAATTTTAGACTTATGTCACCTATTATAGAGGGTTGGGTTTGCTGACTCAACTACAATGGCAGTCACTACTGCCAGTATATATTTGTGTTTGTCTATCTTGTATTCCTTTTAATAAAGTCAAGTTAAATATTCATTAATAAAGACTCACTATCTGTTCATTAAGGCTACCTCTATTGACCCCTAATCGCGTTTACTCTGGTCTTCGTTACTTATAACTCACTCTTTTATACACTTACCTCGCCTCTCCTTGTATTTGGACTAAGAAGCTTACAGGTACGTTAATCTTGCTTGTTCTCCTTGACTTTCATACACTAACAGGACAACTACGCGTGCTCTAATCCTTGATGAATACGGAGAAAATCTAAGACTGGGGAGCTATTTGTTTGTTTGTTGCTAGAAGTGGAAGTGAAAGTGGAACATTCAATCACTAATTAATAAATTCATTCAGGAACTATCTCTCTGTTTCAATCAGTGCAACAATATCAATTCCTCCGACGTAGTTTCTTTGTTTCCATATTGCTACGAGAATTGTTACGAGAAATATATTATATCGTTCAAGATATTCACAACTAGAATCACAAGTTTTCAATATGTGATATATAACCAAATACACTTTTGTCAAACAAATCAATGATACTCAGATCCATTCATTCATTCATTAATTTTCAGACATTTCACAATTTCCCTAAACAAACAACGTACTTAACTATTTTCACTTTTCACCGTTGTGGGATTGAATTTTGAGTTTGTTCATTGTTCATCATCTCCCGCCGGTATGTGCCTGAATATGGAATGTTCTTCTTATTGTTAGGGTTATATTGGTGACACTTTACGTAAAGTAAAAACTATATTACATGATGAAACACAGCCAAACATGATGAAATGTTGATATGACAGAGTTTTATATGAACCTGTTTCCTGAGCGACAACAGAATCTATTAATCACCAGTATATATATCTATTATTGATTCATTATGGTATTGATAAAATTGTTGATTGTTAATTGTTACAAAAACAATAAACGAAAAAAATGTCTGGAATTTGAATATTTTTACTATGCTTGGCTTTGCTGTTGCATAAGTTGTTATATCCATAATAACGTCTAGTATATAAAATAAGATTCATTTATATAGGGTTAAATCTGGGTTACACTGAGTATTAAGGTTAGCAAAATAATTGCTTTTTATTTTCTGGATATCTTCAAATCTGGCTATAAATATTATTTTTGACAGACATTTTACCTATCTCGCCCAATTTGGTAATTTCTTGTTTTCTTTTTTGTTTTTTTGAATTCTCTTTATTCGTTCTAAATACTTTTTTTTTGTTTTCTTTTTTTCTCAATTGGTTATTGATTATATAAATATATTAATACCCTACCCTACCCTTTTTCTTCTTCTTTTTTTTTTTTCCCTTTGAAATTCCATTTTTTCAATCTTTTTATCACTATTGATTTTTTTTGCTACATCTAAATATTTAGCGGAAGATTCATTAATATACCTAAGTGCTGCCCGAGTTTTTTTTGTTCTAGTCAACAGCAACAACTACACAACCAACACAACACTTTGTATAATCAAATACTACCCGCCATTATTGTTCAATACAATCGACTCGAAATCACCAATAAAATAGAATTATAAACGAATTTCAGTCAGTTAATCACCCCATCAAGTCTATTTCTCTTTCGTATCACAATCTAAATACTTTAATCTTCTCTTGATATCGCAGAAATCTTTGTTCTTTTTTTTCTATCCACTCTTCCAGTCAACTTTTCAACAACTGTTTTATAACTACCCTCAACCCCTTTTTTTCCATATCGATTTCCATCCATCCATCACACAACACAACACCTCATGTCAGTCTCACTAGCAACACATTTACTCGAGACCTTTTCTGGCTGGTCGTCAAAGGACGTTTCTGTTCTTTTCTCCATTTCAATACTTCTCGGAGTGTTTCTTGTATTCACATCAGCATCTTCGGTAGTCACCAAATTTCTCGGCTCCTATTCGTCTACTTCTTCCTCTTCAGAAAAATCCACTAACCCCCCGAAACCCCTCGCCGCCGAACCGAAAAACCCCGTCGATTCTAAAAAAGTCTCAACTGAACCCTCCCCTGAATCTAAAAATGAAACAGAATCCTCGGAATCGTCGAAAGACTCTTCTCCTTCAAAGCCTGTCTCTGTATTCCCTTTCCCTTCTCAAATTGTTGTCGAAAATTTACTACCCAGCGACAGCAGTCAGTTTATCGAACCTTGCTCAACCGATGTGAATTTCGCTTACTACCCTTCAAAGCATTCTGACACTGATGTAGCCATCAACTCAGGTGCCCTTCCGCAACACAATGTAGATGCTACTTTCATGGCTGAATCTTACTCTAACTCCGTTTACGAATCCAATCAGGCTTTCTTCCCTGATGGTACTAACGTTGAGATTTCTACTGCCTTTGAAGTTGATGGAATTCCTTTCATGCAAGAACAACAAAATATCTCTGTTGTAGAAGATTTTGACTCAAGACCAAGACATGATTCTTTTGATGAATCCATGATGTCTGCTGCCTCCATGTCTGATTTCTCAACCCCTCCTGACTACAATGACAATTGCTCAAGCACTTACACTTCGTCTCCAGAATCAGATTTCCTCATTTACAATTGTGGTGAACAGCAATCTGATTTGGATGAAGGTCCATCTCCAGAGCAAATTCAAGTCTCACAACAGCAACAAGAGGTACAGCTCAACCAGCAGCTTCAACAACAACAACAACAGCAGCAAGACACACAGCTTACCCAGCAACTTCAGCAACAACAGCAACATCAACAACAAGACGCACAGATTCAACAGCAAATGCAATTGCCCACTCCACCACCCCAAATGCAATTACCACAACCTGAAGAGATTCAGCTTCAACACCAAATGCAGCAGCAATATATTCAGCAACAATATATTCACCAGCAGCAACAACAGCAACAACAATTTCAACAATTATATCAAAGTCAGCTACAGCAGCAACAACAACAACAACAGCATTTTGCATTTCAACAACCCCTGTCACCCACAACTGTCATTCCAGGTCAACCCGGAATTCAGATGATGCCTGAAAACTACGCCGCCATGGAAATGAAGGCCAACTACCAAATGTTTTCCTACATGCCTGTTCAGGCTCAAGTCCCACATGGGTATTACGCTCAAATGCTGCCTTACCAAGGCGCCATGTTAGCGCATGGCGCTATTTCCAACGGTAATTGCAAGCCCAAGCAACCCTTTGCCTGTCCCCACTGCTCCTCATCGTTCAGACTACGAGGATACCTGACAAGGCATATGAAGAAGCATGCAGAGAAGAAAGCCTACACATGTCCGTTCTACGACCCCAATGACAAGAACCCCTGTCACCCTACAGGAGGATTCTCGAGACGTGATACGTACAAGACCCATTTGAAGGCGCGACATTTTGTGTACCCACCAGGCACGCGAAGTGAAACAAGAGGCAAAATTGGCGGAATTTGCAGTGCTTGTAACACGAAATTTGACAGTAACGAGAAATGGGTGGAGGAGCATATCCATAATGGAGCCTGTACTGGGTTGGCTGCAGTTGAGCACCGTCGTCGACATAATGCTTCTAAAGCTGCTGCAGCTGCGGTTGCTGTTGCTACTGCATCGTCTATGTGATTTGGTTTTATATATCTATTTATATACATGTTTAATAATGTCGTTGTTTTTTCTTTTATTTGAGCACGATGTGGGTTGGTAAAATGCTTTCTAGTTGGAGGTGAAGAACTAAACATTTGACGAACAATAACCGTATCCTTTCCAAAATAACAAACCTACCAACCATCTTTCCCTGTCTCCCTTCCTCTTTCTCTCCCATTAAAAAATAAAAAAAATTGATATGCAAAAAGTGTAGGCGCAAAACAACAAAGTGATAGACTGTACAACTGTACTACAAGGTGTGAGTGAGTGAGTGAGTTTTTTTTTTATTTTTATAATAAATCTAATATATTAAT